>AYEL01084217.1:0-16893 GCA_000484575.1 Olivierus martensii
CTTTTTTATAAAATGAATCGAGAGATCCTTTCACCCTGTTACTTTGGTGGATCCAATGGCACTGATTGTCATAAGTCATCAACATTTTATTATGGTGAAAGTCAACTACAACCAGTTAAGGAAATGTCATCAATGGACAAGGAGCTTCTACGACGTAGGTCTGGGCTCGATTTTACTGATGATGCTCAAATTTGCTCATATCATAATGCCTTATTGATGACAAAATTTCAATTCCTGCAGAAGACTTGTTGCAACCCATTTGGTAAAAAGAAGCACAGTCAGAAAGGATTTAACACCAGTAACCATTGCAATGTCTGATATAAGGTGTGTGAAAAAGTTCTCGCTGTTTTCCAACAGATGGCTCTGGACGTAAATGGTGACACAATCTATCACGATGAAAGCGTCATTCTCTAAGCCTAACAATCTGTCAATAAGACTGCATCAAAAAATTAGTTATTTTTTTACATCGTCATTTGCTGTTCGCACATAAAAATGTCGAATTTTGAACCGAATAAGCGTCATTTGCGGGAAGCATTACTTTTTTGCTTTCATTTAAAGAAAACTGCAGCTCAAGCACATATGCTTGTGGATGCTTATGGTATGTCTGCTCCTAGTGAAACAACGTGTCGTGATTGGTTTCGCCGTTTTAAAGACGGTGATTTCGATTTTTTGATTCCATTTTAAAGACGGTGATTTTGTTTAGGGATTTGTGAAAGAAAATAGTCAAATTACTGAGTACTTAGTGATTAAGAATTAATAGAATTCAATATTATTTTAATTTTCATTACAAGTTCTTTTAAATAATGTGGTTAAATAAGTATAGATTGATATCTTATAATACTTTTTGTATTATTGTTTATAATAACTGACAGTAAATTATGGTTTCTATGCATAAGTAGATAAGTTATGAAATGATTCATGATTAATGAAATCAATAAAGAAGCAAATATCAGCTTAGTTTCATCAAACTTATTTTGGCTCTGGGAGCAAACGGTGGGGGCTAGAACCGAAATATTAAAAGTACAAAAGGTGCTAACGACTTGCTAGATTGCAAAAGAAAAAATTCAAAACGGGGGGGCCAGTGTGAAGTTGGCCCCCAAATTTGTTTTGGCTCTGGGGGCCAAAGGGTGAGGGTGCAAACGAAAATATTAAAAGTGCAAACGAGTGCAAAAGAAAATATTTAAAAATTGAAAAGTGGGGGCAACTTCACACCGGTGATCATAACAGCTCTCCATAAGCAGTCAACTCAAAAGGGCGGAGGCAGCTCAAGAGTGCTTGAGGTTGATCTGGATCACCTTCAGACCCATGACACTGCAGGTGTCTAAGGTGAGCAAAGATCCATGCTTTCCTCCGTTGACTGGGTATCGGAAGGTCCAGTGGTACCCCTGGAAGCCCAATCCTTGCCAGCGAGCCTGACCAGTTCATGCTCTTTGCAGGGGCAACCACTGAAGCTATTGGTCTCCCAGACTTTGAATTAGGATCTTAGGGCACCCTTGATCGACCCGACGAAAAGCCTTAAAATTGGCCACTTTGATGGCCTTGGCCAAAGCCATATCAACCATCAAAATAAAACACTATCCCTTAGCATCCCTGCTATGACCCAAAATTCTCCAGTTCTCAGTCTTGAATCCTGGATTGAATGCTTGGAGTCGAGCCAAAAGTTGATTTACATCTCGCTTATGAGTGTTCAAGGTACGATAAGCCACCTTCACAGGCTTGAGTAGGTTTTTCATAGGAATTACCCTTAAGTGAATCCCTTGCCCAAGAGTACACCCATCTAAAAGTTGGGTGAGTCTAGCCAGCTTTTTGTCAACAGATGCCACATTCCATTCTGGAAGAATCTGTTTGGCGGGACAAAACAAGCCCTTTCATAGGTGATCGACAGGTCGATCCCAGACACCATGATAAATATTTTTAAGGAATTTGACAGTTGAACTCATTCATACAAGTATAAATGAGTGCACCATTATCCAAGGTATAGCCCTTGAGCAAAGGTAATGGATCCCCAAAGGGATCTCATCTACAGTGCTTAAGATCTTCCCCAAAAGAAAATCAACCTCATCAGCCACCATCTTGGAGTCCGGATAGCCGTGCGTGATGATGGTCAGCCGAAGAGAAGTCAATACTTCAGCATATGACTTAGGCTGAGAGCTCTGGGTTCTGTTCCAAAGAAGCTAATTGAGAAGTGCTGCCTGGTAGCTGAAAATCACCAGTACCAGCAGCTTCCTTCCTAGCCCTCCTCCGCTTTTGCCTAGCTGCTCCAGACAAACATGCCTTTTGCGGATTAGGTTTACTCACAGAGTCAGAACTCCAGGAAACTGCTCCACTATCCCACTACCCTGGGTATGCCAGTAGCCCCAGCTCCCTCAGATGAGGTTACCAGGACCACCAACCCCATGGCAAGGCAGAGAAGCAGTCCCCTTAGTAAAAGTTTTATCAGTTTTAGAATCCATAACAAAAGAACTAACTGGAGGAAACTAAAAGTCGTTACCTGGTTATCCTCCAATACAGGTGGAAGGCTAAATACGACAAGGTTTTGCCAGGTGCCTTGAAGGGATCATTAGAGAGACTGCATCTTTTACTACTCCAGTGCCACTCAATTCTTGGCACGATACCTTACATTTTAATTTGGGTAGGGCACACTCTCTCAGTCTGGCCCCTTACCTTCGACCTATCCAGCATGGGAGACCCTACCAGTAGTAAAGCTACCACCGACATAGCTCTCAGGATCCTTGGAACATGCAAGCTCCCTCACCATGACAAGATGGAGATGTCAATGAGGGAGTCCTTCAAGGGTTTGTTCCCATGAGTATGCCCTTCTAACCCTTTCAACATCTGATTTGCTGGTTGATGCATTGGCCATCCATGATATATTTAGATACTGTAAAATGATCAAAAATAAACAAAGCAGTTCCATTGCATCCCATGTAGAATGATCTTTTGTAATTAGTAAACATGGCTGCCACTAATGCATGTATCATTAGTTAATATTAAATGAAAATATAATGATCTCTGATATTTCTGATTGGCAATATGTGCATTTTCAAATAGTTCTGATCATTTAGAAAATACAGGATATCTATTTTTCAACTGATTTGAGATGTCAGATTATGCTTCTGATGTTCACGTGTGCACCTGTCAGTTGCAGAAAAATTTTCATTGCATGTTTTGATTTTTTATCATTTAAACTTGTTAAATATTTTTCTTGACATTCAAGAATGAAAAAATATTTTAAATATTTCTTTGATATCTTCTTCTAAATAAACATTTCAATAAAAGTGTATTATAGAAAAAACAACTGAAATCGACACAATTGCATCCTGTTTTCCATCCAGCTTTTTCTTCTTGTTGCATCGCATCATGATGAGACTTACAGCATGATCAATGCTGTAAGTCTGGTGTTTTGTCTAAGTGGCTTTATTTATTCCAATAATGAATGGGATTTGAAAAGCTGTTTAATTATAAAAGAAATTATTATTTATTTCAATGAATATCATATTATTCTAACATTTGAAAGTTGGGTGTCAGCTTATACATTTATTTCACATTTTTATTGATTTTCAAACTCTGAAGTTGTAGGGATTGACTTATATACAAGTTTATACAGTATTTTTTTTTTTCTTTTTTCAGTGAGGTCTGCAAACAGCCAGTTCCTCAGTGTTTGCAAGAATATAATTTATATTTTCTTCTTTGTAAAGAATTAAATAGATTACCTGTTATAATAAATAATGGTGATGGCCTGAAAATTGTAAAGTTGGACATTGATTCATACAGATAATTTTTTTTTTCAACATTATTGTATCTTTTTTCTTTTTAACTTCTTGATTTCTCCATCATTGGTACAAGGCTATAAGTGAAATTTGAATATTCAAATTCCACTTATAGTCTTGTACCAATAAAAATCAGTTCTAGTTATGATGGCTTTGAATTACTACCAAAAATTTTGAATGCATTCCCATCTTAGTAAATCAGGGAATCTCTGTATTGCTTAAATAAATATAAATATTGTAGAATATACATTAGCTATAAATTTGCATATTACTGGAGAACTAAAAGAATAAATTTTTAATAATAGATTTTGTTTTTATAAACAAATGTACTGGATTAAAACCAAAAATTTAAAAATAAAGCATTGAAAGAGAGAGCATTTTTGAATATCAAAAAGTTTATTTTCTAGGCTTGCTAAATATTTATTTTTCTAAAATGAAGTTTATTAATAATTCAAAGACTGCACAGTGCTATTAGCAGTTAAGATTAATTTTTTATTAAACGTTACAAACGTTTTTCGGCAATTATGCCATCCTCAGGTTATGTTCTTATCAGCAACCGAATACATTTTTAAATTGTATTTGACTGCTGATAAGAGCATAACCTGAGGATGGCATAATTGCCGAAAACATTTGTAATGTTTAATAAAAAAAATTAATCTTAACTGCTAATAGCACTGTGCAGTCTTTGAATTAGAAATATAAGTAGTTGTGTAATAGTTTATGAAGTTTATAAAATCATTGTTATGCAAGACTAATTTTAATCTTTACAAAACTTTTTAATAGCATTCTAAATAAAGATTCTGTTTTCTTTAATAGCCTACCAGTACATCTCGGAAACTTACTCCTAGAGAACAAACTGATTGTGAAGTCATAGGTGAGTTAAAATTATATCTTTAAAGTTATAATAAAATATTAATTAAAAAAATATCTTAAAGCAGTTTATAAAATATAGGAAGTTCCTGATTTAATAGATTTTTTTCAAATATAAAGTGTCAAAAAAAAATCAAAAATATGAGCATTAATTCCAATAAACAAATACTAAACATTCATAAAAAGACATTTAAAATTATCTACATAGCTATATAATACAGTACAAATGTTTGTAGTAGAAAGTCCATCTGCTACAAAATTGGAAAAATCAAAATAGTGGACCAAAAAGTGGAAATAGCATGCACTCTAGCTACCATTGTTTCATCTGCAAATTTTGTAAATAAATAACATTAATTTTTGAGTTGTCCTAAATCATTAATCACTATATAAAAATCTCATCTAATCATTTGTCAATTATGATGGCAAAAATTCTTAACATTCATATGGCATAAATAATTTCTTTAAATAACTAAATCATTGTTTAATCATATATTATTGATTTTGTTGACCTTTACATAATTTTATTATTATTAAATTTCATTGTAGAGAATAGAATTGCTGATCTTAACATTGTCTATGGGAAATTGACTCTCAATTTGAGTTTTTACTTTGAACCCATTTCAGAAATGAATTAGTTTATACAGTTGGGAATTCCTGTACAATAATTCATTATTCTAACTCTCTCAACTTCCTCTTCCATATTTTAGTTCTTGCATAATTAAAAGTTTTACTTAAAGTGAAATGAGAAATTTCTATTTTAAATGATCTAAAATATATTTTTAGTATATGACAGAGGTGGCCAAACTGCAGCTCGCAAGCCACATGCAGCTCTTTGGTACCTTCAGTGTGGCTCCATACAATGAAAGTCAATAGTAAATATGAAGTTAATACTTAATATATCTGTATAAGTAAATAATTATTTTTTATCTATTGTAAGTAGTAGTATGCATCTATATGAAATAAATCCGTCTAAAATAAACAATTTTTGAAATGATTATTAAGATTATCCAATAAACTGATGCTGTTCTCATTCAACCAGAAAGAAAATACAACTCTTGAGTATTTGAGATTCTCCTATGTGACTCGTAATGACATGAAGTTTGGCCACCCCTGATATATAAAATTGAGTATTTAATATTTTGTTAATAAAATATTTAATTTGAGTCTTTGGATATTTCCTGATACCTATCTACATTTATATATCTTTAATGATAGTAGTTTAAGTACAGTTGCTCTCAAAATTTTACACACCCCTACCACACATTTATAGATTATTATTATTGAAAAAAAAAATGACTCGACAAAAATTTATCCTATGCTAAAATTTTCTCCTCAGAATGGGAAATAAAGCATTATTTCAAAATAATCCATTTTAATTTGCAGAAAATACCACCATTCATAAAATAATGCACAAATCAAAAGTATTCACACCCTTGAAATTAATAATGTATTGATTGAACCTTTTACAGAAATGATTGCTTTACGACAATTGGGATAGCCCCTAATAAGCTTTTCACATATGTCCATAGGAATTTTATATTTTTCTTCAATGCAGAATTATTCCAATTCACTCAAATTTTTAGGAAGTCTGTACAGCTGTTTTCAGCTAATGCCAAATATTCTTTGTTGGATTAAGGTCTAGATTTTGACCAGCCTATTCCAGAATGTTTGTTTTTGTTCTTCAGCCCTTATGTAGATTGACAAATGTTTGGGATCATCAGACTGGAACAACTAATTGCACTGTAAACCAAGTTTTCTTGCAGAGGACTTCAGATGATCAATTAATATCTTTTGATAGGCAAGAGAATTCATTGTGCCAAGTATAAGAATCAAATCTCCAGTTTACTGAAAATCAACCCCATAGCACAATACTCCCACCACCATGTTTCACAATAGGGATGTTTTTTCTATAAATGCTTCATTTTTCTTTTTCCAAACATATAATGTGGCCAAATAATTCTATTTCATTTCATCACTCCAAAGCATTTTGCTCCAGAAATAATCGTCGTCATGCTGTTTGGCAAACTTCAATCAATTGTCGTTATAATATTTGCAAAGGAGTGACTTCTTCCCTGGCCTATGACAGCACTGTTTTCATGCAACTTATGGTTGATTCAGATATATCAATTCCAACTTTGGAAAATTCAGTCTTAATATTTCTGGTAATTGATCTAGGGTTGATATTTACTTCTCTTTCAATCTTCCTGCTTAAATGTGGTGAAAGGGTCTTCCTTTTTTTTCTGATCTGGAAGAGTTTTAACAATACCCTCAGTCCTGTATTTTTTTGATAATTAACACAATGAGTGAAATTGGAATTTCCATCTGTTTGAAGATCAGATGATCTTCAAACAGATCTTCAAACAATGAGAAATTCATAAAGTTAATGTAGCCACTTCAGCTCTATGAAAGTTGACAATTTTGTTCCTGAGATCTTCACTGAGTTCTTTACTTTTACTCATGTTGACTATTATTGTGCACTAAATACAGAAGAAATGCAGCCACTTTTATACCTTTTTTGTTAATTCTAGAATCTTATAAAAAGTTCTTAGTATACTGGTTACATGAAAATATGCAAATTTTTTGCACTCTGAATCTGGATACCATTTTTAATTGAAAGGGTGTGAATACTTTTGATTTGTGCATTATTTTTTGTTTGATATTTTCTGTAAATTACAATGGATTTTTTGAAATAATGCTTTATTTCCTATTCTGAAGAGAGAACTTTGGCATAAGATAAATTCTTGTTGTTTTATTTTATTCAAAAACTACAAATGTTTTGTAAGATGTGTAAATTTTTGAGGTAAACTGTATATTAGGCTATGGCATTTGTCTACAATATTTTGTTTATTTATAAATATATTTCTTGTAAACAAATTTATTGGAAATCATAGAAAAATGTTATAATCTAGTATCTGTAATGCAAATAATACAAATATCATAAGACAGAAAAGTATAATTCTTATTATTTCTGATACATATGAATTGAACACACTATTGCATTTGCAATTGTCTTCAAACCTAAAATCTACACACAACTTTTATACATTCTAATTCTAAAGGAATATTCATTTTTTTGATGGGTTTTATTTATTGTTATAAATCAAAAAAGACCCATTATATTATAAATATTTTATTTTTTTGTCAAATATCAAATTTTTTAATTTTATATGGATGAAAAATTACAAACTTTTTAAAGAAACAGTTATGAAATATTTAAATAAAATTTGAATTATTATATACATTTAAAGTTCTTCTAAGAATCTTTCTTCCTTTTCAGATTCAAAATACATATAAACCAGCACAATTATAAAAAGAACATATTTATTAAATAATTCACAAACCATACTTTAACCTAATAAGGCAGCCATCTTCAGTAGTAAGAAACAAATTAATTTTTCACTTATACAGAACAGACTTTGAACTTTATTAGAAATTTGAACAAAGTTCAAATTTGTTCCGAGTAAGGGTAATTTGCTTCTTACTGCTGAAGATGGCCTTCATTAGTCTGAAAGTGTTAATGAATGTATAATATATCTGTAATCATGCTTGCTTATATGTATTTTTTTATATTCATTTATGTGGACAAACAGTATATTAGAGGAAAACATTAAAAATTGGAGAATACTTAGAAAAATTTCAGATTTTCCTTTTGATAGTATTTGAAATAAAATTATTTTGTATTTCAAAAGCACACCTGTTTGGAATGGATTTAATTTTGCTCTTTTTAACATATTTTCTTTAATTTATGCACTAATTTTTATTAAATACTTTATTTGTATTTTTTTTTTTTTTAAATGAAATTTTTATCAACCAGATGATGATTGAAAGATAAGTAAATTTCTATTGTTTCCAAAACAGATATTTGACCTCTGATCTTGAGTATGTCATATAAATATTACCATGTTAGCTTTTCTACTTTGTAAATAAATGCTTTATTTTGATCATTGTTGAATGAAGATAATTATTTTCTTATTTATAAAACAAAAAATTATATTTCTAATAAATATAATCTTTGAAAAAACAAAATTGCAAAGTCGCTAATTTTAACAAATGTCAACAATTACAATTATTATTATTATTACAAAAACAATTATTATTAAATAATAATTATAAACTAAACCTAACGGTCTAACGACTCTGCAAATCCAGAGTTTGGCCTGAGCTCAGGTCTTTAACTATGTTCTAAACTAAATATAATTAAATTTAAAACAATCTATTAAAACTTAACGTCTAATGGACAAAAACAAAACAACTGGAACTTAAAACAACTAGAAGTACCGATTAAGTGTTAGAACTAGAATGAACAACGATGTTAGAAACTTATGCTAATAGAATAAATTCTCAAAACAAATTAAATAAACAAAATATATAACAAATAAACAAAAAAATAAATTTATTAGACTCAAAAACACTTACAAAAGTGTTAATTAAAGCTTGAAATAAAGCAAAATGAAAAAACCACAAAACTTATTTAATCCAATTCAGAAATAAAGCACCAATCGATTAATCAACAAAACTTATTTAATCAAATTCAAATATCCAAAATCCGATTATTCACAAGAAATAAACTTTAAAAATACTACTTAACTTCTAATACCTTCATCATCGATACAAAACTTCAAGCAATCATAGATCTTTACAAGAATTCAAATGTCACTCAACCAATTTCACTTTAGAACCAACACCTCTCCATGTCATTGGATATGTAGGCTTTTATATCAAGTGACATACAGTCCCGTATTGCTTCATTTACATAACTTTGTGCAACAAGTTTAAATTTATTAGTTTACAGAATAATCAATTCATGTCATCCTCTTTACAAATTAATTATGCACCGAACAAAACCTCGATACGAAATCATTCTTATTTTCTCACATTGGATCAGTGGTAAAACATATTTAAATTAGATAATGATGTCATTAGCTGAGAAAGCTCGTCTGGAAGACGGATGTCCGTCTGTAACATGTGGTTGTGAAAAATTGAGATGGAGAATGTGGAAGTAAGTCAACTCTTAAACTAAAATATAATCATTTGAATAATGAAAATAACAAAAAATAATAAAAGAGCATAATAATAAAATAAAACAGGATGGGTCAGAGTGTACCTCTTCACAAAATATAATTTATTTAGAAACAAACTAAATAAGATAAATTATAATAAATCATATAAAAGAAAGTCAAAATGACATCTTTATTTCCTTTACTAAAATTTTTCTAGAAGTGACCTTGTAAATAACTCCAAAATAAATATATAGTTCAAATATATAAAAATTTTACAGAAAATATTATAAGAACAATACAGTTCTAAATAATCAAGCAGAAAATTCCATTAGTTGATTTTCTTTATAACCAGAAATTATTTGTGCAGTTTGACCCAGTTGTATTTTCTTTCATAACTGATATGTTTGTATTTTTAACTTCCCATTGCTATCTTTCAACAACAGTAAATCAATATGGATAGCTTCAACTTATAAATCTGATATAGGTAGATCTGTATTTATGTAAGGTTAATTTTAGTTAAAGAACTGGGCTCAAATCCAGTTGTCATGAAAAACTAGAGGTATGATATTCAGAATTGAATCAGGGGGTGTTTGCTGCTCTTGACAAAAATTCTCTCTGTAAACAAACTATTTGATGTCAGTGAGCAAATGTCACTTCTGATTGGTTGTTCTGCTAGAAAGACAATTTCCTCATCCTAAGTTGATGTTGCAGTACTTTTAAAGATACTATTTAGTCAGAGACAACTTTTTGTCTCTTAAAAATTCTCTCTCTGCAGAGTGATAGCTTTACTTATCTCTTGGACGAGACAATCAACATTTAGATGTTTTGAAAGAAGAAATAATACATAATTTCATTCAGAATAGAATATTTAAAGGCCATTAAAATACTTGGAGTGTTTTGGATGATCTATTGTTTTAAAAAAAATTAATTATTAATTAAACGAAATGACAATGTGGTATTGTAAGAAATTACTGTCAAATTTACACATATTGGATAAAAGACACTTTTTTCAGTTGAAATACATTGGCATTGTAGTTATTCTCAGGTAGAGGATTTCAATAAAATATTGAGGATAATACAGAATTATAATACGATTTTGTTTAAGTTATTATTCATCGTTTAGAACATTACTACATATTCCCATTTTTCTAAACATCTTTCAACAATAAATAGAAATTCAAACAGAATTCTATGCATTAAATGTATAATATTTTTGTTATCTTATTTTTCCAATTTAATATCAGTATTTAAAATTTGTTAATAATTGTGTTATCGATGATTTAAAATATTTCATGTTTAAGTAAAATTTGGTTTGTTTTTGGTGAATGTTTCTTTTAATTTAATAAAACATCATATTAATATCAAATCTTTGTTGTGCATTTACTGACAGTCAGTCATTCCACATTTCTTTCAATGACTGCTTTGATACATTCCCTATCATATTCTCCAAAATAGAGTAGCTTATTTCTTCAATTCACTTATCAAAGCTTATATTTGTTGCATGATGTAATTAGATAAATAATCATGTCTGTTTATTGCCATTTTCTTTGAATACTGAGTTTGTGCCTTGCTGATGAAATGCAATATAACAAGTAATTTCATTATGTAAGCGAATCATAAGCATCATGGGAAAATGATGACATTTCCTAAGAATGATTGGAACATCGTTTCAAACATAATAATCTCTCTACTGTCTCTGTGGAGAGACTGAGACAGCATAGACCTCCCCAGATCCAGTGCTGGATTAAGCTGGTGCAGAGCCTGTAGCATGTTAAGAAAGGGGCCCTATATTAAAAATAACAATAAAACAATGCAATTATATTTGAGCACATACATTTTTAATTTGCATAGTAATTATCATTATCAAAAATAACAACAAAGTCAACATTAAATATTAATTTTTCTACATTTAGCATAAGCAAATTTATTGATGATATACAGTAGGATGTATCCATTTCATGCAGAAGTTTGTTCAGAGTCATGCTAAGTCACCTTCTTATGCTCTTTCACAATTTTGTGATATCAAATGAAAAGGTGCTAAATATGGTATAAATCACAAGATCGTTGGTTTAACGTTCATATTTGATGACCAAAAAATTATGTACATATTTATTGGTGCGGGGCCCATAGGAAATGCTACTTTTGCTACTATGTTAATCTGGCACCAAATCCTCGAAGATGGTAAGAGATTACTTTATTACATGACTTATATGCTTATTCTTTAATATAACTATTTTTAATTTTAAGTCTTTATGACTTGGTAGTACTGTGTATACATGTGCCAACATAGAGATTCAATTTACATAGGAAATTGTGAAACAATCCACCTATTTAAATCAGAGACTGCTTTTAATGGTGGCATATCCAGAATCTTTGGTACCCGGGGTGACATTTTTTTGGCCTTCTTCCCCTCCAAAAAAAGACATCTGTTTTAACTTTCAATACACATTTTATTAGGGTCATCCAGAAAGTAAGTACCATTTGGGTATTAAAACAGATTAGCAATTTGTTTTCATTTGTATTTTATTACAAAAAAATCTACATACCTTAAACTATTTTTAGATATATTCACCATGTGAATTAAGGCTTGTGTCATAACTTGGCACTAATTGCAACATACCCACTTCGTAGACTTCGGCTGCCTGCGATATGCGACAGAAGGAAATGATTTTTTGAAAAGGATTGTCACAGGCGATGAAACATGGATTTGTTACGAGACACCTGAAACGAAATAACTCACTGGAATGGCGGCATACTGGTTTCCTGAAACCCAAAAAAGCAAAACCCTCTCTTTCTTCTAGAAAAATCATGTGCACCGTGTTTTGGGACTTTCAAGGAATTTTGTTAGTGGATTGGATGGAACGAGGCACAACAATGCTATAGCTTACTGTGAGACATTGAAGAAGTTACGGAACGTGATACAGAACAAAAAGCGTGTACTACTGACTGTTGAGATCGCAGGTGGCCGAAGTCTACGAAGCGGATATATTGCAATTAGTGCCAAGATATGACACATGCCTTAATTCGCATGGTGAATATGTCTAAAAGTAGTTTAAGGTGTGTAGATTTTTTGTGTAATAAAATACAAATGAAAACAAATTGCTACTTTTTTTAATACTCAAATGGTACTTACTTTCTGGATGAGCCTAATATTTTACATTCTGCAGCACTTAACCATTTACGAAGTGTTCAATAACTTTGTCAAAGTTTATCTTGCTAGCATAATTATTTTCTATAGAAAGCATGGTAAATTACTTAGTCTCTCTTCTATCATATTGGACTGCAGGTAATTTTATTAATTTTAATTTAGAAAAATTTCTTTCACAAGAAGCTACTCTACACAAATATTGTAGTTCTGCTGGTCTTGCATTGCTTTGATTGACTTTAAAACAATAAAATTTGAAATTTCAAAATAGTCAAGTTTATTGGTTATTTTCAATCAAGATCATACATGTTTCTGTCTTAATACCATAACACTTCATTCTGCTAATTGTAAATCAAAAATATTATATGCCGTCTAGCTTTACTGTTGCAATAATACAAAAGTGACTAAATTTGTGCATTTTGATTTGAATTCTAATTAACTATCTGTTTGTTTGTTTGTGTGTGTGGGTGTGTGTGTCTGTGTGTGTGTGTGTGTGTGTGTGTGTGTCTGTCTGTCATATTTAGTGCCAAATTTTTAAAAAATGTATATTTATGAATATAAACAATATTAAATAATTTTTAAGAACTGAAAATGATAATTTTTTATACAAATATTTGGTGAATAGTAATGATATTCCATGCTCTTGGCCTCCCATTCAGTTTGGTATCCAGGAATACTGCCCCCTGGCCTTCCTCTGGATAAGCTACTGGCTCATCAAAATTTCCATAACTATTATTACAAATGATGATAAAATAAAAATTTGAAACCTTATTAATAATTTTGATGATATTTTGAATAATTATTTATATATAGGGTAAATCTGGGAGAGATAGTGCACCTTTTTTTGTTTACTGATAAAATTATTAATAATCATAATCAAAAACTTTTATCATTCAAAATAGCTTACATGCAACCATATGCAAAAAGTAATGTCAAAATTAGTTAATCAAAATGAAAAAATGTAACAAAATAAACAATTTTTTTCAGTTTGCTTAACTAATTTTTGATATTACTTTTTGCATATGGTTCCATATAAGCTATTTTGAATGATAAAAGTTTTTCATTATGATTATTAATAATTTTATCAGTAAATGAAAAATAGGTGAACATCTCTCCCAGTTCTACTCTAATTTTGGATTTTTAATTATCTTAGATAAAGCACATCAATGTCTACTCTGTTCAAAAAAATGAATGGCTGTTACTGTATAACCATAATCATTACCACAATATCCTCTTGGCTCCAGAATGTGAATATATACCCATACCTTGCTATATGGCTGCTCTTTATATGGCATTTCGCTATAACGGATTTTTTTATTTCAGTTTGCTTAACTAATTTTTGATATTACTTTTTGCATATGGTTCCATATAAGCTATTTTGAATGATAAAAGTTTTTCATTATGATTATTAATAATTTTATCAGTAAATGAAAAATAGGTGAACATCTCTCCCAGTTCTACTCTAATTTTGGATTTTTAATTATCTTAGATAAAGCACATCAATGTCTACTCTGTTCAAAAAAATGAATGGCTGTTACTGTATAACCATAATCATTACCACAATATCCTCTTGGCTCCAGAATGTGAATATATACCCATACCTTGCTATATGGCTGCTCTTTATATGGCATTTCGCTATAACGGATTTTTTTAATTATGGCACTTTTTTGATTTACAGCCCACCCACAATGTTTCATTATATGGCCAAAAACAATGCTGTACTGTTAGATAAAAGAAAAAAAATGAAAATTATATTAAAACTAATGCTAATAATAATAATAGCTCTATAACGGATCGAAAAACACTTGTTGAACTTTATTTTATGTAATCAATTAAGTCAAAAAGTGAAATGAAATGATTTACACTTATAGTTAATGTTGCCAATTCCACTTTACATAAAATCACAAAGTATTGGAGTAATAATAAGAAAATTATTGTATCAAAAATAATTTTTAATTTTTTTCAATAAAGGCAATTATAAAGTTGCTAATTATTATATCAGCAATTTTAAATTATATATTTCATCATAAAAAAAATTAAAAATCACCAGATCTGGCAATAGCAATGCCACACCATTCGTAAAGGCAAGACGTGCGGTGAAACCACCTGAAGGCTCCGTGAAGTTTTGAAAAGCAGTCATATTTGTCTGTATGAACTTATTAAATCAAAAACTTACATTGATCTAATATTTATTAATTAAAAAATGTACACAAATCAGATTTCTCCACTTAAGTTGAATCTGATTATTTTAAATGGAGAACAAATGTTTTATCTTAAATTTCGGTGAAAACGAAACAATAAATGAACAATTAACAAATAATGATGTTTATTTTAATAGATTTAACAATATTTTAGTATTATCTGTGATATTTTTTTAGTTTTAAATACGATATTTTATAGCAGTGTATCGATTTTGATGACGATAACCGAATTTCTGATTACTATAAGCAGTTTTCATAATGCGTTTTAATATGGATGATTCGGGACCATAAATTTTGATAACATTAAACGTCTAATAACGATATCCACGACTACAATAAGCGGCTTCTACTCTATATACATTTGTGCATATGATTTCTTTTTGGTTTTAATTTATATGTTTATTTTTTGAATTTTTGTTTATTACTACTTGTTTTGTACTTTTATTTTATGTAAGTATTTTTATAGGAAATAGAAAGAATAAATGCTTTATGCACTAAAAACTATATTATTTTATAAATTGGAACAGATCCAATTGAATTTGTATCAAAATAATTGATTTGTTATATTGCTTTCCAGAACTATCTAGGCCGTAAAGCGAGGTATGGCTGTACTTAGCTGCACCATCTCTTCCTGCTACATCATCTCCCGGATTTACCCTATATATACAGTGATACCTCGGATCACGAACAAATCGGTCTACGCGTTGCTGTTCGAGATTGATCCGGCCGTCGCCGAGAGTGCGGGAAAAGGACATACGATCTCCTCTGCAGCCTTGTCCGCCATCAGGCCTGGAGTCGCATGCGCGATGCGTGGGGTGGATCGCCTGGGCGCTGCCCTTTCCGCGGACGGGAGGCGTGGAGAACGCCGAGGCCGACTATAGGCCGGCCGACGCGTCCGCGGCAAGACGCACTCAGCCCTTGCGGATCATCCAGATGCCGGCGCCGATCAGTGCCAACCCGCCCAGTTTCAGCGCGCTGATCGGTGCCTCGCGGAAGCCGGCCCAACCGAAGTGGTCGAGGCTCACGGCCATGCCCAGCTGGCCGGCGAGCACCAGCACCATGAACATCAGCGCGCCGATGCGCGGCGCGGCGAAGGCGGCGATGAAGATGAAGAACATGCCGAGGAAACCGCCGCACCAGTGCCACCAGCTCAGCCCGCGCAATGCCGCCAGGCCGGGAAACTCGCGCTGCGAGAGGGTCAGGGCGAGCAACCCGAGGGTGCCGACGAAGAACGAGATCAGTGCCGCGGCGAGGACGCTGGACACCTGCTTGGCCAACTGGCCGTTGATCCCCGCCTGCAGCGGCAGGCAGGCGCCGGCGAGCAGGGGCAGGACGAACAGCCACCAGGGTGGGGTGGGCATGGAAGACTCCTGGAACGATGACGGCGAGCGCGCCCCGCGCATGGCGAGGGACGGGCCGGAGTGGTACGGGGAGTCGCACAGTATGCACCAGGCGGGGGCGGCGGAGGAAAACGCGGGGCCTCATCGCTCGCCCTCGGATTCCGCCCGGCGGGTAATCGCGAGCGGTTGCTCGCCCTACGGCCGCCATGCCGCCAGCGGCGTTATCCCCCTACAAGCGCGCCGCCAGCATGGCCCCCTCGCGAATCGCACGCTTGGCATCCAGTTCCCCCGCCACCCGCGCCCCGCCGATCAGGTGGAAGCGCAGGCTTTCCGCCGCCTGGCTGATCTGCAACTCGCGCAGCGGCTCCTGGCCGGCGCAGATCACCACGTTGTCCACCTCCAGCCAGCGTTCCTCGCCGTCGACGCGGATCAACAAGCCGCGTTCGTCGATCTTCAGGTACTCCACCCCGCCGAGCATGCGCACGGCGTTGTGCCTGAGGTGCGCGCGGTGCACCCAGCCGCTGGTCTTGCCGAGCTGCGCGCCGGGGGCGCCGGGCTTGCGCTGGA
>AYEL01084218.1:0-36836 GCA_000484575.1 Olivierus martensii
AGGGCGCGAAGCCGCCGGTGACGATCAGCCCGACGCCGCCCCGGGCGCGCTCGCGATAGTAGGCGGCGAGCTTGCCGAAGTCCCACAGGCGATCCTCCAGCCCGGTGTGCATCGAACCCATCACCACGCGGTTGCGCAGACGGGTGAAGCCCAGGTCCAGCGGGGCCAGCAGGTGCGGATAGGGAGCGGCGGCGAGCGGCGGGTAGGGGTTGCGCATGGCGCGGTTCCGGTAGCCAGGGACGCTTCACCATAGGAAGTTGCGCCGCCGCCGAATGCGGCCCGCTTGCCGGAACCGCCAGGCATTTCGGTCAAGCCGGCGGACTGGCTGATCGGATAGGTGCTCGCCGCGCTGCTCCGCTGTGGCCCCGGGTGACAGGCGGCGAAAGCTCTCCGACAGCACTTGCGGCGCGGCGGGCGGAATGGAAACGACGGCGCTGTTACCCGGGGTAATGGCGTGCACCGGGAGCCCAACTTAAGCACGGCTCGACGCCTTTGGCGGCGCTGTCAGGCTGGGGTTCCGGCCCGCTCAGCACGTGCCTTGCCAACTGCCTGTCCAATCCGAACGGAGTCTCGACGATGAACAAGAACAAGACGTTCCTCGCGGCGGCGCTGGTAGCGCTGGCCGCCAGCCTTCCCGTGCACGCTGCGACCGATTACACCCGCACGCGCTATCCCATCGTACTGTCCCATGGTCTGTTCGGCTTCAAGAGCGTCGGCCCGGTGGACTACTGGCACGCTATCGTGCCGGCCCTGGAGAAGGACGGCGCGAAGGTCTTCGCCACCTCGCAATCGCCGGTGAACAGCAACGAGGTGCGCGGCGAACAGCTATTGGCGCAGGTGGAGGAAGTCCTGGCCCTGACCGGCGCTGAGAAAGTCAATCTGGTCGGCCACAGCCAGGGCGGCATGACCGTGCGCTACGTCGCCGGGGTGGCGCCGCAACTGGTGGCCTCGGTCACCACCATGGGCACGCCGCACAAGGGCACGCCGGTAGCCGACGCGGTGACCGGCTTCAGCGAGTTCCTCGGGCCGATCGGCACCGAGGTGATCGCCTCGGCGGTGGAGGCGTTGTTCGCGGTGGTCGACATCGTCGACGGCGGCGAGTGGGTCAAGGGCGACGCGCTGGCTGCCCTGAACAGCCTCAACACTCCCGGCACCGCGCAGTTCAACCAGCGCTTCCCGCAGGCGATCCCGGCCAGCGCCTGCGGCCAGGGCGCGGAGACGGTGGCCGGGGTGCGCTACTACTCGATGAGCGGCACCGGCTCCCTGACCAATGTGCTCGACCCGAGCTCCGCCGGCCTGGCGGTGACCGGGCTGCTGTTCGGCGAGGCCAACGACGGTCTGGTCGGGCGATGCTCCAGCCACCTGGGTAGCGTGGTGAAGGACAACTACCGGATGGACCACCTGGACGAGGTCAACCAGTTGCTCGGCCTGGTCAGCCTGTTCGAGACCGACCCGACCCAGGTCTACCGGCAGCATGCCAATCGCCTCAGGAACGTCGGACTCTGATCCATTCGCCGGGTCGCCGCAGCCGTAGGCGACCCGGCATTAGCCTTTGGTCTAATGGCACCTGGATATCACCTCCTGTTCGCGCGCCTCGCGGCGTTCGGACCCGTCCCGATTCCGCGCACCTTGCTGGACAAGGTTTGCGCCGCCGTGTAATGACTCCGGTCAAGGCAGAAAAACCCAGCGTTCGTGTAGGGTTCGCTGCCCCGTAGCCATGCCCGGCTGGCGTACCTCGCCAGGCTGGCTATCTTTTAACCAGAGACATCCGGCCATGTCCCGGGTGTCCTTTGCCTGATGCAGGAGATGCACGATGGATATGAACCGTCGGCAATTCTTCAAGGTCTGCGGTATAGGCCTTGGAGGATCGAGCCTTGCGGCGCTCGGGATGGCCCCCACGGAGGCCTTCGCCGACCAGGTCCGCCACTTCAAGCTGGCGCACACGGTCGAGACCCGCAACACCTGTACCTACTGTTCGGTCGGTTGCGGCCTGATCATGTACAGCCAGGGCGACGGCGCCAAGAACGTCGCGCAGAACATCATCCACATCGAGGGCGACGCCGACCATCCGGTCAACCGCGGCACCCTCTGCCCGAAAGGCGCCGGCCTGCTGGACTACATCCACAGCCCGAACCGCCTGAAGTATCCGGAAGTGCGCGAGGCCGGCTCCAGCGAGTGGAAGCGCATCGAGTGGGACGAAGCCCTCGAGCGCATCGCCAAGCTGATGAAGGAAGACCGCGACGCCAACTTCGTCGAGAAGAACGAGCAGGGCCAGACCGTCAACCGCTGGTTGACCACCGGCTTCCTCGCCGCGTCCGCCTCGTCCAACGAAGCCGGCTACATCACCCACAAGGTGGTGCGTTCCCTCGGCATCCTGGGATTCGACAACCAAGCGCGTGTCTGACACGGCCCGACGGTGGCAAGTCTTGCCCCGACGTTTGGCCGTGGAGCCATGACCAACCACTGGACCGACATCAAGAATGCCGATCTGGTGCTGATCATGGGCGGCAACGCCGCCGAAGCCCACCCGTGCGGATTCAAATGGGTCACCGAAGCCAAGGCGCACAACAAGGCGCGGCTGCTGGTGGTCGATCCGCGTTTCACCCGTTCCGCCTCGGTCGCCGACTACTACGCGCCGATCCGCACCGGCACCGACATCGCCTTCCTCGGCGGCCTGATCAACTACCTGCTGGAAAACGACAAGATCCAGCACGAATACGTGCGCAACTACACCGATGTCTCGTTCATCGTGAAGGAAGGCTTCAGCTTCGAGGACGGCCTGTTCAACGGCTACGACGCCGAGAAGCGGACCTACCCGGACAAGTCCTCCTGGGGCTACGAGATCGATGAGGACGGCTATGCCAAGGTCGACCCGACCCTGACCCACCCGCGCTGCGTGTTCAACCTGCTCAAGCAGCACTACAGCCGCTACACCCCGGACGTGGTGAGCAACATCTGCGGTACGCCGAAGGACATGATGCTCAAGGTCTGGGCGGAAATCGCCGAGACCTCCAAGCCGGGCAAGGTCATGACCATCATGTACGCCCTGGGCTGGACCCAGCACTCGGTAGGCGCGCAGATGATCCGCACCGGCGCGATGGTCCAGCTGCTGCTGGGCAACATCGGCATGCCCGGCGGCGGCATGAACGCCCTGCGCGGCCACTCCAACATCCAGGGCCTGACCGACCTCGGCCTGCTGTCCAACTCGCTGCCGGGCTACCTGACCCTGGCGATGGACGCCGAGCAGGACTACGACGCCTACATCGCCAAGCGCACGGCCAAGCCGCTGCGCCCGGGACAACTGTCCTACTGGCAGAACTACGGCAAGTTCCACGTCAGCCTGATGAAGGCCTGGTTCGGCAAGTCGGCGACCAAGGAAAACAACTGGTGCTACGACTGGCTGCCCAAGCTCGACATGCCGGGCGCCGGCTACGACGTGCTGCGCTACTTCGACATGATGTACCAGGGCAAGGTCAACGGTTACTTCTGCCAGGGCTTCAACCCCATCGCCTCGTTCCCCAACAAGGCCAAGGTCGGCGCCGCGCTGGCGCGCCTGAAGTGGATGGTGGTGATGGACCCGCTGGTGACCGAGACCTCGGAGTTCTGGCGCAACGTCGGCGAGTACAACGACGTCGACACCGCCAGCATCAAGACCACGGTGTTCCGCCTGCCCACCTCCTGCTTCGCCGAGGAAGACGGCTCGATCGTCAACAGCGGCCGCTGGTTGCAGTGGCACTGGAAGGGCGCCGAGCCGCCGGGCCAGGCGCGTCCGGACATCGCCATCATGGCCGGGCTGTTCCACCGCCTGCGCGAGATGTACCGCAAGGACGGCGGGGCCTTCCCCGAGCCGATCCTCGGCCTCGACTGGTCCTACCTCAAGCCCGACGAACCGGGCCCGGACGAACTGGCCCGGGAGTTCAACGGCAAGGCCCTGAGCGACCTGGTCGACCCGGCCAACGGCATGATCCTGGCCAAGGCCGGCGAGCAGTTGCCGGGCTTCGCCCTGCTGCGCGACGACGGCAGCACGGCGAGCGGCTGCTGGATCTTCGCCGGCTCCTGGACCCAGCAGGGCAACCAGATGGGCCGCCGCGACAACAGCGACCCCTACGGCATGGGCCAGACCCTCGGCTGGGCCTGGGCCTGGCCGGCGAACCGGCGGATTCTCTACAACCGCGCCTCGGCCGACGTCAGCGGCAAGCCGTGGGACCCGGAGAAGAAGCGCCTGGTGTGGTGGAACGGCAAGTCCTGGGGCGGCACCGACGTGCCCGACTACAAGGCCGACGTACCGCCGGAAGCCGGGATGAACCCGTTCATCATGAACCCCGAAGGGGTGGCCCGCCTGTTCGCCGTCGACAAGATGGCCGAAGGCCCGTTCCCCGAGCACTACGAGCCGTTCGAGACGCCGATCGGGGTGAACCCCTTGCACCGCGACAACCGCAAGGCGATCAGCAACCCGGCGGCACGGGTGTTCAAGAACGACATGGAACTGTTCGGCACGGCCGACGAGTTCCCCTACGCGGCGACCACCTACCGGCTCACCGAGCACTTCCACTACTGGACCAAGCACTGCCGGCTGAATGCGATCACCCAGCCCGAGCAGTTCGTCGAGATCGGCGAGGCGCTGGCCAAGGAGCTGGGCATCAATGCCGGCGACAAGGTCAAGGTCTCCTCCAACCGCGGCTACATCAAGGCGGTGGCGGTGGTGACCAAGCGCATCCGCCCGCTGCAGGTGGACGGCAAGACCGTGCACCACGTCGGCATCCCGATCCACTGGGGCTTCGCCGGCATGGCGCGCAACGGCTTCCTGGCCAACACCCTGACCCCCTTCGTGGGCGACGGGAATACCCAGACGCCGGAGTTCAAGTCGTTCCTGGTCAACGTGGAAAAGGCGTGAGGTGAAACATGAGTAGTCAGGACATCCACGCCCGCTCCGCGACCACCACGCCGATGCCCTCGGTGCGGAACCAGGAGGAAGTGGCGAAACTGATCGACGTGTCCAAGTGCATCGGTTGCAAGGCCTGCCAGGTCGCCTGCTCGGAATGGAACGAGCTGCGCGACGAGGTCGGCCACAACCACGGCACCTACGACAACCCCATGGACCTGACGGCCGACTCGTGGACGGTGATGCGTTTCACCGAGTACGAGAACGAGGCCGGCAACCTCGAGTGGCTGATCCGCAAGGATGGTTGCATGCACTGCGCCGAGCCGGGCTGCCTGAAGGCCTGCCCGAGCCCGGGAGCGATCGTGAAGTACGCCAACGGCATCGTCGACTTCAACCAGGACAAGTGCATCGGTTGCGGCTACTGCATCACCGGTTGCCCGTTCGACATCCCACGGATCTCGCAGAAGGACCACAAGGCCTACAAGTGCAGCCTGTGTTCCGACCGCGTCTCGGTGGGCATGGAGCTTTAAAAAATAGAATAATTTCTACACTAATAACTTTGCTGTAGAAATTTCATTTATTTTTAGATAATTTGATGTCGAGCAGAAAGTGAAAAATGAAAAAAAGCAATATATACACCATCTTCCTATACCATATATACATCCATCTTCCTAAACCAAATAAATAAAATTTTTCATTAATACCGATTGCTGATATTAAAAACATTAAATAATTTATTTTCAAAAATTGCAATCTTTCTAATTAGGCCAGCATATTTATATGCATTAAAGAGTTAATAAATCATCATCGTCGAGTAGATAAGCTTTTATACAGAAGAACTGCCTTAGACACAATCAGAAAATTAAAGTTATTTATGTAATTAATCTGATAAAATCATTGCAGCCAAAAGGCATATTTTGTTTCTCAGTTTACTATCTTAGTTTTTCTCATTTTGTAGCAGACTCTTGCTCCATTTCATAGCAAAACAATGGTCTGCTATGAATCAAGTAGTATTGTATTATGTATCTATATATATATGATTTGAAATAGTTACAAATGTTTAGGTTTATTACATTATGTTTAGGTTTTGTTGCAATTTATATTTTTAATTTTCTTGATACTTGAAAAAACTCAAACTAAGAACTATTTGTACATAATATTTTGGAGAATTAATTGTATTTTCCTTTAATTCATAGATTTAAATTTTTTAATTATTGATAAAAAGGAGAGAAAATTATATTACTGATTATAAATTCATTTCAATAATTTTAGCATACCTTGTTCTGGAGCTACTTCAGGAAGGTAAGTGGCAGTGCGTTTAGATCCTCTTTCAGTAGTAAATTCTATTCTGATCCCATGTACTCCTATCTAAAGAATTATTTAATGAAATTATAATCTTGAATTAAATTTTTTTTACTATTATTAAAAACAACTTAATTTACAGCAATATTGAAGATCCCATTGTTTAAATTAGAAATATAATATAAATAATTTTGCATAATTATAAAATTAATACAGAATAAAAAGTCCAATAATCTGGCACACTTTGGATCAAAATAGTATCAAACTATCAGATATATTGGATTAGATTACCAATATTACTATAATTTTATCAATAAAATTTTTTAATTATAGCAAAACCTTTATTAATCCAGATTAGAGTTACTAATTCAAGTCAGTTCAATCCAAAAAACTAGTTTTCTTACATATGAACAGTTGATTGATTAAAGGTCAAGCTTTTTCTTAAATATGTTTAAGCTTTGGTGTTTAAAAAGTCTCTCTTTGTCCCTTAAAAGACTTTTTAAACTGGTAAAATTAATTTATTGAGAAACAAAATTATTCCATGAAATATGTATTGAAATAAAAGATTATGAAATTTTATTATCCATTTTTATTAAATTAAAATTATAGAAATAATTACAATACAGTATTTAACAACAGATATAGGATGAGCAGATCTATAGCAAACTTTATTATTTCACAATATCAAATCAGTTTTCCAATAGTTGCAATTAAGCTATTGTAGAAACAGGAGAAAGAAAAGATCCTAGAAAGACTGTTTAGGATACAGTCAAATGCAAACACAATATTCTCTTCTGAAACTGATGCTGACTTACAAAATAAAGTCAAAAACTTATTAGTAATAAATAGAATTATTTCGTCTTAATAGAGTATTATGTATAAGCCTCTTTCATCTTTTTTTTTTTTTTTATAGCATTTATTTTATTACTATTATTTTTGTAAAGATAATACTCCATTGTCTATTACAAAATATAATATACTCACAGACACAACACAGATCCTTTCTCTGATGCAATAATCTCATATCTTAAATGAAGTTTGCAATTTCTTATAGTTCATTTCAGTCATAAAATGAAGAATGATAATTTTGTGGTTAATTAAAACACAATGTGTGTTGCTGGATTGATGCACCCTGGTAAAAATGCAGAGTTGATTTTTATTAAATATTTATATAATTCAATGCTTCTTTATAAAAAATTTAGTAGTGTATCATGTTTCAGATAGTTATAAATTTTTCTGTGGAGTCAAAACAAATAGATTTTTCATTTACTAGCAGAGGAGTGGATGTTATTAGTTAGGGTGACATAAGATCATCTGAAGATGGTGAATGAGTGGCTGGGAGAGCAAACAAGGCAATAAACAATCTTGGAGAACTGTGAAATATGGAAACCATCCAAAGTTGAATATCAAATTTTATTTTATATTCTAATTTTATCATATTGTCTGCTATTTATTTATTTATACTGTAATACTTTCAATTTGATATTTATATTTTTATGGTTTTTTTTTTAATAAGAATGTGTAATAAGCAAATTATGATGATATCTTGATTCAAAATTCTTTGTCTTTACAATTAAAAATAATAAAATAATTTATCTATATAATTTATTTTTTGTCTTATAGAGAAAGACAATGCATAGTAAACACTGTATATTGCAAGATAATGAGATCAGAATTTGTAAGATGTGCAAATGCTATTTCTGGTTATAATATAATGATCATTTTTTTAAGTATTCTTTAATATTATATCTTTTATGTTGCAATTATATAGTTATTTAATAAGCAAGTTTAATCAGCTTTTTGATAAAAAATTTCAAAATTTATTAATAAAAATATAAAATATGAAGATGGCTGAATAAGAAAAAAATTTTTTGAAATTTAATAAATTATTTTATTATTTTATATATGATTTGTATATAAGTGAGATGAAATTGTTTTATTTCTCATTTATTGGAATACACAGCAGTGCACTTAGAAAATGTACTGAAAAATAATAATGAACTTTATTTTGCAGAAGACAAATTATGAATGACCAACAAGATTTTATTAAAGCAAAATCGTACAATTAAAAACAAGCACAAAAACAGGCAGCTACAAATATCAAATGTTACTAGAAATTACCCGCTCATATAAATGAGCGGAAATATACTGTTGTGATCTAATCTTATAATACTTTATACAGTATAACAGCATATTGTGTAATAATAGCTTATCTTGCAAATTTATTTACTATATATTTTATTAAGCATTAGTTCAAATGTGTAGTAATTGCACGGGGGCCCGTGGAGGTTGCACCTCACGGGCGCCGTGCCCCCGACGGCCCCACTCCACGGGTGGGCCCGCGGGGCCCCCACCCTTCAATGGGCTCCAGGCTCGTCGGACCCATTGGGTTTCATCTCCCCGGTGGGCCTACAGCCCATAAGGATATGAAACCCACGGGGACCCATGGGGTGGGGCTGCACCCCCGGGGATGAAGAGGGCCCCGTCAGGTGGGGGCCCACCCCCAACGGGCTCTGGACCTTGGGGCACGGTTTCATCTCTTCGGTGGTGCACCCAGTTTTATCTCCCCACGGCACCGGGGTCCCCGTGGGGTGGGGCTGCACCCCCGTGAAGGGGTAGTTTACAGCTTGATGAATGGTTATAATTTCTTTGTGTGATACGCGTGGAAACGCTTCGGCTTTCCACTCTGGAGGACCCGGGTTCGAATCCCGGGTCCAACCCCTTGAAAATATTTATCATGGGGTCCGGCTGTATATGTTACGGCCAATGCCCAACATCTAGCCAATTCTAGATTTGGCCAAAGCCTGAAATATACGAAAATCTATGTAATTTCTGATTTAATATATCTATGTATCTATGTAATTTCTGATTTAATAAGTTAGTCAATGAATTGCTCATCAGACCATTTCTATTATTTGATTTTGCATCTTTTTTTTTTTTTCTTTTAATTTATCAATTTCAAATTTATTGAAAATTATTGATATTGGTTCAATATTATTGACATATTCACATATTTTGGGGTAATATCGTGAATAAATATTATCCAATACGAATATAATTTTATATATTATTTGGACTTTCTAGGGAACTAAACCTATTGCAAATGATCAAAAAATTTAATCATATGTGACTGGATATCAACTGTTAAAATGATCTCATGTAAATATTATCAGATTTGAATGAAATTCATGTATATTATTGGATCTATTAGATGATGAGACAGATGTGGATAAAGTTATTGAGACATTATAAAATTGGGCCATAATGTATTATAGATTAGACTTGTACCAGCCATATTATGTCTATATTATTTGAATGTTTGACTAACACTTAAGATTTGAGCACTTATTAAATAATGGGAGATATGACACTGTAAATACATTATGATCACTAGTTATTGATAGTGATGTGGATATCCAATTACTTAACTTGTAATTGGAGCTATGAAAAAATAATTCCATTTTTTCATAAGCTGTAATTTATTTAGATTGCAGTTTACCAAATGTGAATATATTAAAGATGAATTACTAGGTGGGGAACTGTTTCATAAAATTTTTCGTAATGTATAATTTTTTTCATATCTAGTTGAGATTTAACTTAATTTATATAAGCCAAGATATAGCTTTATTAGTGTCATTAAATATATTTTTAATCTTTAGTACTTTTATATGTTCAATAATGTAATTTGTAAGAATAGGGTAAGTATAGAATTTATTCTTAATGTTTATTTTAAGAATTTTATATATTTTTTTACTTTCAGAGCGTTTAATTCGATCATATTTTCTAATTGTTCGTAAAAACATTCAAGATTCAGTGCCTAAAGCTATTATGCATTTTTTAGTTAATTTTATTAAAGACAACTTACAGAGTGAACTTGTTAGTCATCTTTATAAGCATGATCAGTTTACAGACTTATTACAAGAATCTGAACATATTGCAATTAGACGTAAAGAAGCTTCAGATATGCTTAAGGTTTGTCTTTTAGTATTACAATAAATTGAAATAAAGGATTATAAATAATAAAAGTAATAATCATTTTTATTGTTATTTCTTTAGGCATTACAAAGAGCTAGTCATATTATAGGAGAAATCAGGGAAACTCATATGTGGTAAAGAATCTGATCAAACTACTATGCTATTAACTGCCATGATTCATTGCAATGAAATTTAGGAAGAAATTGTAAAAAAAATAGTTGGTTTTATGTAAAGAAATCTTCAAAAATTTATTTAAAATGCAATGTGATAAAGAAAACTGTACAGTTTATTTCACTTCATCACATTAGGTATCTTCCATTCAACATCAGTCAAAAAAAGAAAAGAAAATTTCAATCTTGATAAGAAAAATGAATTTTCCTAATTTTAAGTTTGTCTTGTAAGCCAGTTGCCAGAATGTGTACTTAAAAAGTTAAAAAAAAATTGAACTGGCAAAAAAATGAAATATTTCAGTATTTTAGATGATTTATTTAATCTAGATTATATATATAATGAATTCATACATGTTAAAATTCTTCCAATGAATTTTAGTGGAATTAAACTTATTACTACAGAAATTTGGAAAAGTTTTATACGTATTATTTGATGAAAACTGATTGTATAATAAATAAATATGCTACTTTGTTAGTAATGTAAATATGTGCCATGTAATTTGGAAGATTTTTCATCAAACATTTTAGATCATGACACTTTAAATATTTCAATAAGAAAACAGTTCATGTAATTCATTTTTACAATATCCTGTCAATATGATTTAATTTATGCAATATATTTTGTATATAGAATGAATTACTTTTAGTTTTCCTGCAAGAATTCCTACTTTGCGAGAACAATCATTCCTATTTACAGATTTAATTCAGTATTAAAAATTAAATGTATAGAAAATTCAAAAAATTAATAATGTTGTTATCTTAAAAATAAATCCACATTATTGTAAATTAAATTTAAAATTTATTTCAACATTTGTTTTAGATTTTTTTCTCTTTAATGGAAATTGTTATATTAACCTGTTGACTGCAAAGTTATAGTCACTTGACTGATCCCTGAATGCCAAACAGATATATGGTAAATCTAATGGGCATTTGAATAAATTTAAACACTTATTTATTTCAATTTTTATGAATATTATTGATTTTTATGTGTGTCATTATTCAATATACTTATTTTTATCGAACATCATAATTTTTATTGAACATAAAAATTACTTTATTTTAATTATTTACACCAAACTTAATAGAAATATTTTTGAGAGAGAATATATTCTCTCTAAAAAATATATTATAAAAATTATTTTAATTTAATCTGTTTTATTAGATTCTATAGCAAATATTTATAATTTATTTTTACGTATAATTATTAAAAATGTCATTTTTAATAAACCATATTGATTCAATAATAAATGCAAAAACATTAAACAAATCAGAAAATGAAAAGTTTTAAGAACAGGCAATAATCATATTGGAATAAACTATAAACAAAGAAAAAATATCAAGGAAAGAAAAATGTTCCAACTTGAAGGAATTGTAGTTTTAAGTGACAGAGTATAGGTTAGAGCTAAAAACATCAGTTTGTTATTGCAGATGTTGGATGAATTATTTGATATCCTCCAAAAACCAATCATTTTCCATAACATGGTAACATTGTAGAATTTCTGCATGCATGGATTCAAGAGGCAACCATGTTGAGTGTAAATGTTTCAATAAATGAAGTGTTAATGCTATTGTTAATGCCATAGTTCTATTTTCACTCAATGATATTAAATACCACAATTATCCAATAGTCAGTTAAAACTGTAAAAAGTAATATTTAAACACTCAATGTGCATAATCTTTCAGTAATGTTCATTAGCATAGCATGCACAGGGATTTTGCATGTTTGTTTAGAACACATTCCAACCACTTTTTCATACTATATTATGCCATTAAATTTTTTTATTTTTACAGACTGTCCCTGGCTTACATAGATCTGTACTTAGGTAGAAATTCCATGACTTACAAGAAAAATATACTAATTGAAATAGATAAAGCTATAATTTAGAAATATGAACATTTTTCTTCTAATTTCATCATTTATCATATGTGCATGTGTTTTATCTGGTTATTAGATTAGTTAATAATCAGGTCTGGACTCAGACACCTCCTGAAAAACGAGATGTGAGACTTTGGAAGTGAATCAAGATCCTCCAAGATAGTGACTTTTTACCATGTTTGCCATCTGGACAATTTGTGCTTATTCTTTAATATAACTGTTTTTAATGTTACATCATTCTGACACAATGATATTGTATAAAACGTGCTCTGACATATGTATGTTTTGACTTAAGGTTTTGCTGAATGAACTGCTTACATATGTCAAGGATTTTTTTCGGTTTACATATTGCCATATACAAATGAAATGCTAAAAACAATATAATAAAACCTTGTTAATTCAAAGTACTCAGGACAAAAAAAAATTTGATTTTGAATTATACTATTTTTTCAAAGGAAAAAACTGTTATATGGGTAAATCCTTGTATTTTTTTAAAATTCATGATAACATATTACATATAATGTGCAGATTAACAATTATAACATGTATATAGACTTTTCTAAAAGTTTTTTTAAATATTTTTCTGAAATGTTTCAAAGTTGCTCAATTAATACCTGATTCTAAAAAGTCAGGTTTCCAAAATGATTGTATTTATTTTATGTATAGGGTGGAAGGAAAGTCTGTATCCTCCAAATAACTTGATAACAGCTTTTTTGAAATCTATGCTATTTAATTCCAACAAATAAGACATGGATGGGCTACCTGATCTTCAAATGAACTGAATATGCAAATAAGGACACTTTCAAATCCCCTCAAAGTTGTGAATTTTAACAGTACCAGTAATAATAATTATAACCTAAACCTAACGGTTCTAACAACTCTGCAAATCCAGAATTTGGCCTGAGCTCAGGTCTTTCACTATGTTCTAAACTGAATGTAATTAAATCAAAACAATCTAACAATGGTTAACGTTTAACCGGCAAAACAAATAACCGGAAACTTAAAACTAGAAGTAACGAATAAAAGTTAGATCGAAAACAACAAACGATGTTAGAAACTTTACTAATAATTTGAATAAATTCTCAAATCAAGTTAAATAACAAAAAAATATAAATTTATTAGACTCCAAAACACTTACAAAAGTGTTAGTTTTATTTAAACGATAATAAAGCCACAATCAAATAAACAATGAAACTTGTTTAATCCAATTCAATTATTCACAAGAAATAAACCTTAAATTCTACTACCTCCAACCACCGATACAAATTTCAAGCAATGGTCGATCTTTACAAGAATTCAAGTGTCACTTAGCCAACCTTACGTCAATACAACACCTCACCATGTCGTTGGTTGCTTCTATAATGACAGCTTCTAATGACTTACAATCCTGCACTTTGCTCATTTGCATAAGTTCGCAAAACAATATCAAATTTATTAGCTTAGAGTAATCAATTCATAATCCTCTCTACAATTTAATTATATTCCGAACAAAACATCGATAAGAGATCATTCTTATATTCTCATATTGGTTCAGTGGTAAAACTTATTTAGATTTAGATGATGTCATTAGCTGGGAAAGCTCTTTCGGAGGACAGATTCTGATTCCGTAACATGTGATTACTAGCTACTATGATGGAGAATGTGGAAGTAAGTCAACTCTTAAACTAAAATATAATACATTAGATGATGATGAAAATAACGATAAATAATAAAATAAAACAGGACAGGTCAGAGTTAACCTCTTCACAATCCTATCTTATAAACTGCAACTTATAGGGAAAATTTTCCAATTACAGACTTGTTCAGCATTCAATTCTGAACACTTAAAAAAGACTTCATGAAAATCAGATGAATAGTTTGCCCAAAAATGAAACAAAAATATTTATTTCTGACATGTAAATAACAAATAATACCAAAACATAATACCCCAAATCAATAAATTAAAAATACAGAGCCTAATTAACAAGAAAAACAAATTAAGCATGTGATGAAAATATCTTTCACCAACACCCAAGTATAGTTGATCTTGGAGTTCCTCACAGTGTGAGTAGAAATCTCTGTATAAGCAGTAATGATGTAGTTTGAAGAGCCTCTACTCCTCTACTGTTATTATGCAAGAATGAAAGTTATTGTGGCCTCATAAGTTACTGCTGTTTATAGGTGACCTGATTTTTGGCATTTCAAGAAACTGATGTATGATAGATCTAAGTATTTTTTCTGAGGGATGTCTTTTCTGATAGTCAAGCTGTAGCAGCCCATAACACATGATCATGATAATCATTTTATTAAGTATATACTCAACCATTGTACTGTACATATTTGCATGTTTGAATGTGGCTTTTTATGCCAAGTGAACAAGAAAATAAAGCTGTTTGAAAATCTTCAGAAATTTCCAGATATGGAAGGGCATGTTACGATTTGTAGGTAAGTGTTTTAGTTTAATTTTTGGGAGAACTGTTCATCTGATTTTGAAGTTTTTATAAAGTGTTCAGAATTGAATGCTAAACAAGTGTGTAATTGAAAATTTTCCCTATATGTTGCAGTTTGAGATGGGATTTGCAAATGTCCTCATTTACATAATCAGTTCATTTGAAGGTCACCATCAGGTAACCAACCCATGACTTTCTATTTGTTGGCATTAACAGATTTTTAAAATCTATGATATTTATCAAGTTATTTGGAGGGGTACAGATTTTTCTTCGACCCCTTCTGTGTGTGAACAAATAAAGTACAAATCAGGAAATCACTAACTTATTTGACAGTGGTTATATCAACAATTTTGCAAAAATGGTAACTGGATGGTTAGTTGGCTGACTTCAAGTGAAAGCATGCTATATTTCCATCCTGAAATATTCTAGTTTGAGTGTAATACCATCAAATTTTTTCAGATGGGTCCAGGACTTCCCATTGAGTTCTATACTTCATATAACTGCTGATCCTTACTTTAAATGTGGATAACCCATGGTGAGCATTGGAATGTCCCATTGCTTAGCATTCCATAAGAAAGAAAGCAGTATAAAATTTAATAGAAAAAATTGCAGCCATACTGGTCTTCAATGTTTCTTCAGATAATTGTTTTTATTTCAATTCAAGAATGTTTCCTGAAATGTGTGCAGATGAAATCATGTATAATAAAGTAATTCACTTATTTCAGAGAGCCTGGGATTGAATTTGAATCTCATGCCTTCAGAAAATATTTTGATCATGTCTGGTCATCAATCATCCTATTGTAAAATGCTAGTGACTATCATAGATATAGACCAGGGATATACAGGCTTGTTAAGATCAAGGGGCTCACAGATTCACTGTGACTTATAGGAGGGCTACCAAAAAAACCACGTAAATTATGTATCTTATCATGTTTATTAATTACATGTTACAAAGAAACATAATCAAAAGTAAACAAAGAATTTTTAATTGGATGTGTGGTATTGTGTTGATTTGATAAATTTTTTTTATATTATATTCAAAATTTGTAGGAGCCAAATGCAAAAGTGATTCTAAATTTTCATTAGCATGTTCATTAGTTAAGCGGCAGTGCTACCTGGTGCACATGTATAATTTTTTTAATTACTTATTTCACGCACAAATACAGTAAAAATAAATGTTTATTACTACAAATATTATTATTAATTTTTCCTTTTCGTTTAAAAACATCACTATCAAACCACTGTAAACATAATTTCACATTAGAAAAATAATTGAAAATTTATTGTTCAAAACTACAAATAATAATTTGTTGATATTGTGTGACTTTTTAAAATAACACATGGTAAAGTGGGCCGCCAAAAAATCAACAGGTGGTTGTATATAGTCTGCAAGCCGCAGTTTTTGCATTCCTGATATAGACCATCCATAATTAAACTGAATAATTATGAACACATCCTTCAAACTGTTAAGCCAGTGTTTTCCAAACTGTGGAGCATGCCCCACTGTTTGAAGTAGTTTTTAGGGGGGTGCAAGAATTAACAAAAACATCATTTTTGATACAAACAAGCAAAAAATAAATTCAAATTGGTGTCAAAAAAATGAATCAGCAAAAAGATTATAAATACAATACATATATCCATGTATCCAGAAACTTTCTGCTGTAGCTATTTTAACGACAAAATAATTATCTTGTTTAGTGATTGAGAGAGCCGATTTGAGAGAATTTGTGCTGAAAAAAAGTCCAATCACATTAAATATTATGTTGTATTAAACATGTATTTTATTTTTTGTGTTTTGTAAGTTTAACCCTTTATAGGACAATGGGACATATATGTCCCACCTGACACTACAGTTTTTTCCTTTTATTTGAGGTCTTTGAGCTATATTTCACCCATTTTTTCTTCTTCTGCCATCTATAGACATCTTGGAGAGTTATTTCTAGAGAAGTAGTGGGACAAATATAACCCACATTTATTTCAATAAATAAAATATGATAACACATTTTTACAAAAATTAAATTTTTTAGTATGTTTAATATTAAAATATAATAATAAAACCACAATAGTAGTACTCATTTTTTCCCGCCTTATAAAGGGTTAATTATATTATAAATTATTACACCATAATAAAATATATATTTTTTCTATGTATAAGAACTTTATATACCTTATAAAGGGTTAATTATAAATTATTACACCATAATAAAATATATATTTTTTCTATGTATAAGAACTTTATACAAAATATACTATATTATTTTGCAGTATTAAATTGCAAGAAGAAAGTATTTATAAAATTAGACTGTTATGAAAATGAGGGGCGTACCAATATTTTATGAAAAAAGGGGGCATAGACATGAAAAGTTTGGAAACCACTGTGGTAAGCAAATGCTTTACCATTCACTTTTCTGACAATCCTGAAATGAATTCCATTGCATAGTAATTAGACAATGATTGAGAAATGGCGTTAAAAATGTAATTGCTTATTTTTATTATAAATTTGGGCATGTGAATGTGACATATACGAGTTATTTATTATACGAGTTGTTTATTTTTTTATTTTTACCTGCATAGTGTTGACAAGCATAATGTCCAATTCCCTCATTTTTAAAAATAAACAGTATTTATTCAATATTACTGTAATGTATTAAGAACATTATATTTTTTAACAATATATTAAATATTCCAAGTTTTGGTGATTGTGGAACCTAACTTCCATTTATAACATTGAGAATATCAGATTTTTTTCAAGTTATGACAATTTGAATTACAATCTAAATTTTTAAATATATATCTATCATAGTTGATGATCCCCTGTATTTGTTGTTTTGGTACAGTAATTGCTTCATTCATTTTTACATCTCAATCTTTATTCCAGATTGACATGGCAATAGTAAAAAATTTAATTTTAAGTTTTTGAGTATTCAGTAATTCCAATAGCTTAGAATATAATCTAGCTTTGACTGTATACAAATAAACAATTGAGCATTTGATTGAAATTAAATTATTGAAACAATAGGGAGGAGTAATTTTCTGATCTCACAAAAAGCTAGTTCTAAAAAAATTAATTCCTCTAAATTAGAATATTAAAATTAAACTTTTGCCCGTAATCTACACTTTTCAGAGAAGAAAATAATCACTGTCTTGTTTAAAAAAGATATTCAGATTTCAGTAGTGCTCAGTTCTCTCACCATTTTGTCATCTAATATATTATTCAAAGTGGTGGTCTGCAGAATGGTACCAGTCCTCTAGCCATTGATTGCCAGTCTGCAGAGAATTCCTGGTTTCAGAAACATAATATGCTATATCTTAATAATTCATAAACTTGTGCCAGCCAAAATTATACAGTAATACACACACTAAATGACATCAAGAAGTAGAGAATATAGGAAGTATGCCTATACTTTTTCTTGAAATTTTATGTTGGTCCATGGAGCATAGGGAAAAATGATTGCTGGTCCACCATATCAAATAGTTTGAGAAGCACTAATCTAACAAACATTTCAAGTAACCCTTACCAAATCTGCAGGTAACTTCCCACCAAATCAAATTTATTAGAAAATAATTTTGAATAATGCAAATTTTAGATCACTGTTGGAATGCAGCTTCAAATTAAAAAATAATTATATTTTGAATTATTTAACCATTATACTAGTTATGACATATCAAGGAAAGCAAGCCTAATCCCTCAAGCCTGACAAAAAACAATAATATTACAAATATAATAAAAATACACAATGTGAAGCAAATATAATAAAGAAAAAGAATCATTAAAATGTGTTAAATCACAGACATCAAATGAATTTTTTTATATAACAAGACGGTATTTTTTAATAAAAAGATTTCTATAATTTTGCATATTGTATAAGGGTACATTGAAATATCGTCAAAAATATAAAATTGTAACCATTTGTTACAATTTTTTTTTTTTGTTGTTTGTTAGCTAAGTGGAATGTTGGAAAACAGATCTAGCCTAAATGCAGTTTTAGTGGGTAAGGAATGGAGAACGTTGGGTTGCCCAACACAAACTGACTGGAGACCGTAACTAGTTAAGTCAAAGATGATTTATTTTTTTACATTGTGGCCATCCACCAGAGTGTGAGAGATTTCTTTACATAATTCTTTTTTCCAGACATACTAAAGTTCATTTTAGTTAGAGAATAAATACAATACTTTTTTAAAACAAAAAAAAATTCCTCCTCATATATACAGTATAGTCTGTCTTGGTTTTCTTAATCTTTTAACACTGGTGCTCCCTCAATAATCTAACATCCAAATTTAATTGGTCTCTCTTCAGGATCTTTTGCTGCTGCTATTTAATTTTTCTCTTTGTTGTCTGGTTCCTTGCTCTTTTCTTTCCATTTCACTTCTGAACCAAAATCTGACTGATTCCTTTCCCTCTTAACCAAACCTCCTTTTACACCATTCTCTAAAATCATCCAATTTCTCTCTTATTGATTGATGAATTATTGTTTGCTTTGTTTGTTTTTTTCTTAAGCATAAAAGTCACAATAATTGAATTGTGCTTAGCAACAGATCTTGCAGATCATCAAAAGATATTAAGTATTATAAATTTATCTTTTTAGATGTTTTCAGTAGATATAAAAGATAACTTATTAAATTTATTATACAAACATGAACAGTTTAATTTTGACAAAATATAATTAGGACCCAGACATAAATAGAAGAAAGATTTTTAAGAAAGCTTTTAATAACTATAATGAAAATATCCGTCTGAAATTTCTTCAAAGCGTTCTTGATATAACATTAAAAAATGCATTTTATACATACTGTATATAGGACGTCCAATATAAATATATTCAATTTTTGTGTTCCTTAATATTCTTTGTGAAAAGTATTTTAATGAAGATTTCTACTATAACTTGAATTTTCAGAACATCAAATTAGAATTCAAGAAACATTTATAGTTAAGTAAAATTTCTAAATCAAATTTTGAGAAACCTCATTTGTCTGAGAAACTTGTTTTCAACTGTTAATTAAGTGTAATTTATTAACACTTCTTTTATAAGCCATTTTTGATAAATTTTGTCATCCATATTAATTTTGCTTCACTATCAATGTAGTTTAACTACAAATAATCATATGTTTACACTCAACATATTTTGACGGAGAATCACATTCAGAATTAATTAGTCTCCATCTCCATGCAACATTTCAAATTCCTAACATGCCTAGAAATGCCTGAATATTTCATACGGATACATAAATATATATATGTATATATAGACAATCCGTTACTTTGCTATTTATAATTTAGACCAACGGTCTCTTTTCAAAGGGCCACTTTAGACATCTTTAGTTGGTTGAAATGCTGCATTTAAAATAATAGCGTTAGAGAAAAAAAATTTTTTGACGTAAATAAAGAAGTGAGAGTGATTATTTTAACTACTTAGATATTAATTTCTTTAATGATATGCCACAATTCATGTTCAAAATTATAAAGCCATTTGTAAATAATAGAATTCTTTCAATATAAGCCTAAAACTTTCACATCCAATTTACAAATCTATTACGCTTTACTGAATTTCAATACAGTTTATTACAAACACTTAAGTTTAGTAATTTTCAAATATTTCGTGAAAAATGTTTATTTTTTTTAATATATGCTATTGCAATTATAATAAATGCGACTCGGGTCGCGAGTTTAAGACCGCTGGTATAGACAGAATTAAATATAAGTTTAAGAATATTAGATAGGATTACATAATCAGATCGATAAACTGATTGTGACTCTATCCATTATTCCTCTTGTATCTCTTCTTATCATCATTATTATTAGTTTATCTTATTTTTCTTGAGAGGAGAACTAAAAAGCAAATGCTGTTTACTGGCTTAGCAATCTCCCGTCAGGGTTTGCAGCTTGTAAATATTTTTAAATTGATGATGATGATCTGATTTTAGATAATTTTCAACAAACATAATCTTCTAATTCACTGGTTCTCACCATTGGTCATATGCTCTTCGGGCCATGACATATTTCTAAGGAGCCACATGTAAAAGACAGAATTAACAGCAACTATGAAAGAGGAACCACAGAAGTAAATGAAGCGCATTTTTAATAAGTTTAGTTATTTATGTCTGTCTATGAAGCAATAATTCTTCAGGCATGAACATAATCATCAAAATTTGGAATAACTTCAGATTGGCATTGGTGGTTTCAAATATTGTGAAATTAAATTAAGACCAAGAATAAGAAATGACTTGGGCGTTTACAATCCATTTGAAAAAGAATAATTACGAATAAAAATACTGTATTTAATGGTGATAATCGAAATAAAAAAAAATATTTTTACAATTTCCATAAATTATTGCTTTTAAAATTTAAAAACTTTAAACGATCTTCATGCTCCCTAGAATTTATTTTTTCTTGAGATTTCCACACATTTAACATTTTATAATTAAATGTTTCAAAATCAATTTTTCTTATGGAGAGTTTTAGAATTTTTGATACTTAAATTTTGGCTGGTATAAGGCTTCAGAGTTTAATTTTTAAAAATACTAGTAAAGTCTCAATTATCCGACTAATCGGAAAATATATAATAGTGATGAGTCTAAATGAAAAATTCGAATAAAGAATATCATCATCATCATATATAATAAAGGAGTAAGCGTGTGGAGTCCATGTTTCTACGTATGTGCGAACTCCCGCGCCAGAAGTGTCGCCGTTACAATTTTCTCTCGCTTCGAATCTTTACTCGCGTCTTTTAGAAAACTAAATCCCAATCTCATTATAAATTTTGCTTTGAATTATCATAGTTTACTTCCTATTTATGTTTGTATACTTCTTTTTGTTATTTGACTTCAATTTCTGTCTTTTTCGATCGAAAATTATAATATTGAAAAAGTCAAGAACGGTCATTATTGCGTAATATTTGGCATTGCATACTTAACTGCTGTGTAATCATTTTGAATGTCAGCCTACAGTCAATCAAAAAAGTATTGGGACAGAACAAACTGTCAATCATTTATTGAAAAATAAATGGTTTAAATATAATAAATTTAGTAGTTTGTTTAAACACATCACAAAATGAAGTAAATCTAGCAACTACTACCATGCAAAGCAATGAGCTATTTTTAGAAATGATAATTATGAATGAATTGCCTTTTGCAAATATAGCTGATTCAAGTTACAAATACTGTTATTATGAACATTTGTATTTACAAATATGAAATTTCCATTTCAAATTTCATAAAATTTCAAAAATTTTTCAAGAATAATATACATATACAAGTGTAATAAACCAATAACATATGGAAACTTAGTGTATATGTATGTATATATAGCTGAGAAGATTAGAATATACAATATTTACATAGAGAAAGGTACTGCATTTGTGACCACAATGTGGACTGCTAGATGTCCTAATCATGTCATCTGTTATATATCATTCATGTGGCAATATTTTTCCTCGGATATCACTTTGAAATATATTTTATCATATTAGACAATGCAATAATATATGCAGAAAAAATAAAGATATTAATACAAACAGTTATGGTTTAACCCTAAAAACCAAATATTCCAAGCCAAATTAACATCTAGCATAATTCTGAATTAAACTATAATTTTAATGATTATATTATAAAATCCAGTACATTGCTTTTTGCTAATACGATATTCTTACAGCTCTAAAAGCCAGAGAATTAATATACCTTTATAAATTACATTCAGATTCTATATTACACAATTTTATTCGTTTAATCCGAAGTGCTTTCAGCATATTCATAGCTCTCTTCAGTGGCACAAACTTTAACTGATTACAGAACATCGAATATCCTTCCTATTTTCTGTTCCTGTCCCTGAATACAGTATACAAACATCAGTTAAAGTTTGTACCGCTGAAGAGAGCTATGAATATGCCAAAAGCGCTTCGGATTAAATGAATAAAATTGTGTAATATAGAATCTGAATGTAATTTATAAAGATATATTAATACTCCTGCTTTTAGAGCTATAAAAATATCATAATTTTAATGATTAGTTTTAAAACAAAGCAATGGTGCACCATCTGTTGAATTAATAATTAACTATCAAAAATTCAGGAGCGTTAATATTGGCAATTGCCAAAACATGAAATAGAATAATAACAAGCTGCTCTTTAAGGTTATACAATAATAAACGAAATAATAGCACTTGTGAGCAGTCCAAAAAAGTCTTTATTCATTAAAACTTAACTTAGAGGAACGCTTTCGGCCATTTCTTAAAGGCCATTATCAACTCACAGATCATTCTTATATTCTAATAATATACGTTAAGGAACAACTTATACGTTATATTCTAATATACATTATATAACGTATATTCTAATAATATAGGTTAAGGTTCCTTAACATATATTATTAGAATATAAGAATGATCTGTGAGTTGATAATGGCCTTTAAAAAATGGCCAAAAGCGTTCCTCTAAGTTAAGTTTTAATGAATAAAGACTTTTTTGGACTGCTCACAAGTGCTATTATTTCGTTTATTATTGTATAACCTTAAAGAGCAGCTTGTTATTATTCTATTTCATGTTTTCTAAACTAGTGTTTTTGTTAGTCCTTGGTCCCAATTAAACAAAATTTATATGTATTTATATGCAAAGTTGTACCCCAACTTACGCAATTTTTGTCAGACCCACTTATTGCATAACTTCGGAGTATTATTATACTCTGTTTTTATTATTAATGTGAAGTTTAAAATGGATAGGATCTGTTAAAAAGATATGGACATTATGTAATTTTATGTTATTTTTTATCTTTTATTATTTCTTTTTATTTTTAATTGTCTGTATATAATTAATGTATCTTTCCTAAATATTAATATTTTAAAATTTAGATACAGATGTTTAAACAACTATTTAATTCTTATAGATATTTATGTAATATATTAACTATCACAGTTTGAATATATGCTGTTTGGAATGTAATTTAGAAATATAAACTTGTTCTAAGAACAAAAATATCCAAACGAATTAGAATTCTGTTATTATTTTGTATAGCTGAAGAAGACCAATGTAGCAGGTTGAAAATGTTTCTGTAATAAAGTTTATTTAATCCTGTTTAATGCTGAATTTTTGATTTATTTAATGATCATAAAGGGTGAGCAATAATATTTTTGATAAATTATTGTTAAATATTATATTTTTATATGAAAAATAAAAATTTTTTCTTTTTTAGATAAAGAAGTTAAGTCAACTGAATCTAGTCAAGTCGCTCAAAGAGATTTAAAAATTTCTAATAATTTACTTCAGAATTCTTTTGATAAATTATCATCAAATATTAAGAATGAAATAGAAGAAAAACCCATAAAGCAATCTATATGTAATTTTGAATTTGAAGATTCAACTGATATTGAAATTGAACTTGATGAATCTTTGATTTCTGAACTTGAAAAGATATGTGATGAAACTACCAATAAGATTAATTTATCTGATAATGAAACTGAGGCAGAAAAGTTACCATTAACATTTGATGATAAGCTTGATGAATGTTTGAATGAGAAATTATCAGAAAATATAGATAATAGAAATAGTTCTGAAAATGAAAATTCTCATAAGTTAAATTTATCAGATATTGAAACTTTTAATAAAGAAATTTTAATAAAAGAAACTAAATTACAATCAGAAAATGCTACTTCAATTGATGCATCTGATAAAATGGTTTCATCTGAGTCATTTCATTTATTTCCAAATGAAAGAAAAGATTCTCAAAACAATTTGTTGATTATTGATGAAAAACCTGAAAATGAGCAGTTTTCTCTTAATCTTACAACGGAAACAGCAAAAACTCAAAATATAGAAGAAAAATCATCTAATGATTTAGATTCAGTATTATATAAAGAGAAACATGAAGAAGATATTATTCCATCGGTTGTTACAAAACTTAATGATCACATAACTTCCGAGCGCAAGAAATCTCAGTTACTATTTAGAAGAAAGCATTATCGTTCTTTAAAAAGAAAAGATTCATCCAAGAGTTCTTTATCAGTATCTAAAACATTATTAAATAGAAAATCTTTAAAGAAGAGAGATGAAACTGATGTTACATTTACAAAATTGAGGAAAAATTTAGAAGTGAATGACGAATTGAAAAGTAAGTTTCTTTGTGTTTTAATTAAAAAGTCCTAGAATGATAATCAAATTTATTTTATTAATTTGTTTTTAATTATTATTAGTTGCAGATGATGAAAATTATCCCCCAGAAATTGAAGTTCAAACCAAAAAAGGACCACGCATTAAACATGTATGCAGAAGAGCATCTGTTGTATTTGGATATCCTATTGCTGCATTTGAAAAGTCCTTAAAAGAAGATGATTTTAATTTGAGTGCTTTACCAAAGGAAGAGAAACAGAAGATTCTTGAAAATGATGCCAGTAAGCTTATATTGTTTTCTCAGTATATTATTTATAATAAAATAGGAATTCATAACTTTTTTAATAATAGTTGAGGCAATATATTGTTTATAGATTCATAAAAATCTTTATTACATTCATATTATTTCCTATAATTTATTGATACAGTCAAATACCGATGTTGAAATACTGATATCAAATATAACAAATCAGTATCAGTGTCAAAGAGACAATAGCGGTATTAGAAGTGGGGCTTTTTATATGCTTATATTTCCTTATATATTACACACACACACTTACACACTTTTCACTAAAAGATTCTGTTATTACTCTTGTATTAGTAAGATTTCGATTTTTATTTTTTTGTTTTTTAAGAAAGCTTTATTTTCATTTACAGATATATTGAATTAAGAATATATATATTGCATAATGAATACTTTCTTACCATTATAAAATTATTTTCTGTCTGAATAAAGTTTTTCACAAAAAATTTGTCATGCACTGAAAAAATTATTATTTTTTGAAATTAGTTATTCTATAGTATGACTGGTTTTTGTTTGAAAGAGCTTTGTTATCATTAATGTTTACTGCTCTACAGCCTGATCAGACCAGTCAAAGTTTAAAACCCAATAACTTCGTTATTTTTGCCTAAATCGAGAAAAAATGGTTAAAATCTCAAATTCTATCATATTTTTCATATATCTGTCATATTTTCTCAAAAATTTGATTTTATGTTGATGTTTTAATAAATTTTTAATTAACCCTTCAAAAATTTGAATTTACTTTGATATTTTAATAAATTTTTAATTAACCTTTTAATTCTAACTTAATCCAAATCAATTAACACATTTGTGATCTTTGCACCCCCAAAAATTCAAGAACAGTTTGTCCGAATTTGTCCGACTTGCTCTATCATGTTCCACATTTCCTTCTCAGTTTATCCATACTTCTTTTTTACAGATATCTTGATCCAATAAATTATAATTTGGGAAAGTTTGGCCCTTTCCAAATAATATGATTTTGCTGTTTTTCCACACACAAAATTTGATAAATTAGTTTTATTTAAAAATATCTAAATTTCTATTTATCAGAGAAACAAAGCAACCTATACCATGCTTGACGATCGACGCGGCAGTTGGCATCCTAGATTATGGTGGGAAATATCCAACTGTTTTCGAAATCAGCTGATTGTTTGTTTATATTAGTTATATTTTAAATTTAAAACAAACTGTTAGGGAAATGGTATGTTCTTTCTTGGAAAGTTTTGATTTGGAATGCGCCTGAAGATGGCTGTATAGCCGAAAACGTTAGTGCAGATTGATGTATTAAACGTTTTGAAATATGGTGCAATTCAGTGCTGTTCTATATTATTAATAGTTAAGATTTTAAAGTTATAAATTTCAAGTTTATAGTAACTTGATATTTACAACTTTAAAATTTTCCTACTAAGAGGCTTTGATTTAAAATTCTTGAAACTATCATTTATCATATTTGCATAATTTGACAGAAGTGGGCTTATAATTTCTTACAAATATCCCCATTGTGCCACTTAAGAATTTTGTCAAAATATTTCGACTTGGAAGTTTTAAAATAACTTTCCTAATGTGTTCATATGATTTGGTGGATAAGTTTCTTAATACTACAGAGTATCTAAGAGTTGTTTCACTCCAAACTGGACGTCTTTTAAAGTAATTTCTTATTTGATCCAAAATAAAAAACTGCTGGTGTCTCATTTTCTTTAACACATTCAACAATTTTCAAGAACAGCTTTACATCTTTATTATTTTCTAGTTCCTTCACTTGCCTCTTCAAAACATCTAATTGTTTTTGCATTGACTGGAGATGTTTATTTTTAATATTAAGTTTATGTATCCACTTTTCTTTTTCTGATACAGGTAATTGCAAGTCTACCTGAACACCCTAATTACATGTTTTGTAAACTTCAATGAAATGTTTCATAGCATCATTGTTTGCATTTTCTTGGTTATTCAAATTAACTCCAGTAGCACAATTTGAAGCAACATTATTGGAATTATATGCCATTCGTTTTCCAATAGAATTAGATAATCTTGGTTTTTTTTTCTTCAGTTGCATATATGATGGATACTCCTCAAATACAGTAGGCACTGTTCCAGGCTTTAATCTCTTGACTTTAAGTCCTTGTAAGAAATCATTTTTTAGAAAGTGTCTACTACATAATTGGAAGTGCTGTTTGGAGTCCAGTTACTTCTTGATATAGCTTTTATCCACTGCTCTCTCAATGGAGATTTGCAGGGAATTTCATGAAATAACACACCTGATGTTTTCTTCTGATCAGACTTACAATATGGATACAACAATAAGCCATGGTCCTAGAACATAGGAAAAAAATAGTATAATTTTCTCAAACCAGATTTCAAAATGAACAATATTTAATAATCTAATAATTCCTTGAGACAGCATTTAAATATTAAATTGTAAGTACATTACATAAAATCAGTCAATATGATACTATTTAAGGAAAACTAAAAATATTAAACTTATCATCATAATATTGTATTACTTTTATATTTATCTAAATACTATTACTTTTTTAGATGATTAAATTTATTCATTATTAGTAAGCATGCTATAGTTAGGCCTATACCATCTAGCAAACTATTAGCCATCAATATGAACTACAAAAACCTCAAAACATAAGAAAAGATTATGAAAGAAATTATATTACATACCTTCAATTGTGCCAAACATACTTTTAAAGTAGATATTTGCAAAAAATGGAACTAAATGATTAATAGAAAGTAGCAAGTAAAGCAAAAACAATCCTACGAATCACTGGCGATATGCCCTCTCGCAGCCCAACAGTCAAAAATACGCCACCTGACAGGCTTTGTGCATGCATGTATATATATATATAGAAGGCGTTGGTACTACACGTGGAGAGAAATAATTTCATCGTTCATTTTCTCCACGCCTGTACCAGATAGAAGGGCAATCGTTTTGGCTAGTTTTCTCAATTTGTCATCTTTCGATCAGTAGTATTTTCGTTCATATGGCGTTAATGTAAAATTGTACCAATATCTTGCAGTAACATCAAAATTAATCATATCAATTGCAAATATAAAGAAATAAATTCTATACAAATATTCTTTACTTAAATTCTTTTTTATTTTATTTTTCATATCATTCACGGATCTTTGTATTCCAACTTCTTCAAGTGCATATTGCATTTTACAATATACATTTAAATTTCTTTTGTTCCACCTAAGATCATCCAAATGCGATTTCCAGATATTTACCAGCGAATAAACTTCTGTCTATCCAATTTATAGACCTTTTATTTGATTTATTATCCGTGATTTCCATTTTAATTGTGGATTGAAAAACCATTGTCAAATCGTAAACCATAATCTTTGAAAATGGTGGTAGTCAACACTTTACTGTGATGCCACTTACCCAGTTGAAGAGAGTTAACTTCGTTCTGGGAACTGGGTCAAGTTAACACCGTTCCTCGCTAGTTGATCGGGGTTTGTTAATTCTGTTCTGTTCAAAAGCAAAACTTGATCGAGGTTAAAGACTTGATTGGGATTAACTTCGCTAGTGTGAACGTAGTATTAGGGGTTGTTTCTCATTTCTTAGCTTATTAAGGTGCATCCCAAAAGTTTAAAGAATGGGATTTTTTGGCTGGTGCAATTTGTTTCAAGACTGTCTACTTTCCATTCCGCCTGTTCATCATCATTACTTTGAGAGTCTCCTTACTTCTGACAGTGCTGAAGAAGCATTCGACAGTTAGAGCAGAATAATTGGATTTCACGTGCTTCAGTTCACCGGATTTTACGTAGGAACCACTTCAGACCATACAAGAGGCATAAGGTGCAACACCTACTAGACAGATTACGAAAGCCGTTGCATTTCTGTGAATGGGCAATGAACCGCTCAACCATTGATGAAGACTTTTTGCCCAATATCTGCTTCACAGATGAAGCAACATTTTATGTTCATGGACGGCTTTAAAGGGCTCATATGTACTAGCGTATAATTCGATAGAGTTTAATATAAAGTGATATTAGTGTGAATAACAATTAAATTTGGAAATTGCATTGATCTCATGTATGTATGTGTATCGAATGCTTGCTTTAAAACAGGCCATTGTTGTATTTTAGAAATTTGGCAAAAGTATATGTCATAAACTGAGATAATGCATTGTGTGTGCTTATCATTGTTTATATGCAGCCTCCAAACAGTTGCTGGCAACAAGTAGTTGTAGCATGGTTGGATAGTGTGTATACTAAAATGCATTAGACTGTGGGTTCAAGCCTCAGTTGAAACTTCAGATTTTTTTCCGCACAAAATATGCAAGGCATAGTGTGTAATTGAGCAATCATAGGTAGCAATGTAAAGGAGGGTGACAAAGTGAGAAGAGGATGCATGCAAGAGGGGCAAAAAAGGGGGTACAAGAAAGGGAGTCGAAAGGTGGTATGCACGGTTTTGAAAATTGTGTATTTCTAAAATCTTTTTGAACCCCAAAAATCCAAGCTCTGGTTTAATCTATCATTCCCCAAAAAATATTGATCCCTTTTTGAACGTGTGCAGCTCTCTTCCTATGTCGCGATTAAAACATGCCACAGGTAAAGTTGAATCTTATCAAATTTATCATAAATTATGATTAATCAGAATTATTTGGCATAGTAGTCATAGCCTCCTTTCCTATGACTAATATGCTAAATAATTCTCTGGGATTGAGATTATTCTTGAATCATATGAAATTTGTTAATGGGAATAAAAAAGAGTAAATTAGTTCCTCCAACTCAAAAGTCATTATAGTGAGTTTTCTCCCAGAAACCTTTGTTCAAAACTCAGTTATATATGGTTTGTCTGAATGGTGGATGAATGTTCTTGGTTTTAATAAATGAAAAATATTATTAGTGTTTGAGTATAATTAAGATTCTAAGTTCATGTAAAGGGACTTACAATCCACTAATTAAGATCTTTGTCTTAATTAGTGGATTGTAATTAAACAATCCACTAATTAAGACAAAGATCCAGACAATACTAATTTATAAAAAAAGGTAATTTTCATAGTTCTCTATTTGATTATTATTATTATTATTATTATTATTCAAAGTGGAAAATAAATGAATATAAGACAATTAGTGGAATGTTTTATATATAAAACATACACAATATTGTTAATACAAAAATCTAATGAATTGAAATTCTGCCAAACTTAAGAACGGATATATCACCAAAAGTAAAAAAAAAAAAAAAAAAACAAACTAACTTACTAACATTTTGCCAAACTTAAGAACGGATATATCACCAAAAGTAAAAAAAAAAAAAAAAATACAAACTAACTTACTAACATTTAACTTCGTAAAGATAAGTCCTATCTTATTTAAATTGAACGTATTCGATTCAGCTGTAAACATTTTGCATAAAACAGTAAAATAATGTGATTCGGAGCAATAACTTTGGTGCCCATAACCTGAGAACGGGGACTCAGTCCTTTACAGACTTTAACCATTGAATTCAAGAGCCTTTAATTAGGATGAAAAACAATGAGAGTCGATTTTTGTTGCGATTTTTATTTTTATAACACCAAAATCTCACCACATAATAATTGGAAATAAAGCGCGTCATAAGCATTCTACCCATTGATGAACTTCGATTCAACGGTACACATTATTTAATACTATACAATAGCGAATATTAACACTCAAACTATCTTCTTGCCTTTTAAAACAATATAAGTTCATTATAAATTTAAAGAATATACTGATATACCTAGTTTATGATATTCAAATATGAATGCTATTCAATTTGCGAAATAAAATTTTGCTATAATAGTTTAATTCTTACCGCCATGAAAAGTTCAATAGCCATCTGGTGTCATGTTTTCAACCAAACTCCTAGTTTTCAACAAAGATGTTGGTTTTTAGGTTTTCAATAAACTTTTTATTTAATTGATTTAAAATAAAACTGATTAAATGAATAAATTTTCCAAATATATATTTCTTTACAGCTGTATGTTTTGCTATGCTGTATGTTTTTTATTTGACCAACTCAAAAGACCAGAGAATTTATTATTTTTTTAAATGTCATTTCCAAGATTGGTCATTTCCCACATATTCTATCACAGTCATAGATGATATCGGCCGAATTATAGAAGACGGGATATACAGCTGAGCCTGAATCACTCATATAAATTTTGAGGAGTATTGGATTCAATCCGGTCTCTGACTAAAATCCCGTGCTAAAATCTGAATCGTTCCCACACGGTTAATCCCTGTGGAAAGGATCTTCTGGATGGAAATTTAAGAAATCTGTCGAAGAAAACACAGGATTATAAACTTGCTGACTGCACGGTAATGCGTTGGCATATTGGAAAATTAACCCAGATTATTCAGGAGCGACTATCTGGATATAATTCCCAGTCTCACACATCCGAAGGCCGGATGGCCACGTGGTAATGCGTTGGCGTTCTACGCAGGAAGACTCGGGTTCGCGTCCCAAGTCCGGAATCTCCTGAAAAGTTTTTCGGGGTTCTCTTCCCGAATCTTCGATCCCCGTCTTTTACCATCCGATCCCTCTCCGTGAATATGGGTGCAGCCCTTGATTGGAACTGGCCCCGCCGTTTAGTAATCTCACTGATTGGAAAGGGGCGTAAAACAGTAAAACAAAAAATAAGTCCATACACATCCAGACATTTTTAGGAGGAATCTAAGCTTTGTCCCTGACGGTCGAATGATATCAAGGGAACTCCATCTTTCATCTAACGGCTGAACCATTTCAAGAGTTGAGCAGCCTGTATTGAGTAATTGAATTGTTTTGCAACTTAGTATCTTTCATTTTTTATAACAGCTATCACTTTCCATTCAAGCAGAGTAGCCTGCTTGCTAACAAGTAAGTGGCAAGACGAAACAATCCTTTCCACAGGCTGCCCACCCCTGCGTAGGGGTCAGCCGGATTGTGGAGGGCGGGGATCAATGGGCCGGACCCGGACCTCATGATAAATATTTTCAAGGGGTGGGACCCCGAGACTCGAACCCTGGCCCTCTAGAGTGGAAAGCCGAAGCGTTTCCACGCGGTCAAACCGGCCGAAACTCAGGTTAGGTTACCTTAGTTAAGCCGCCATATCTCACAAGGGATATTCTGTATCTGGCGGCGGCCAATTGTAGAGCCCGTCTTAGGCTGGCCAACACCCATGATGGAGTCAATCGGATGGTTAAAGGATGGGGTTCATTGGGCCGGGCCCGGGCCCCTCCTGAAAAACTGGAGGTGTAGATCCCGGATCTTCCAGGGTTGTCCATCCGGCCGACGCTTTTCACTCTGGAGGACCCGGATTCGAGTATCGGGTCCCACCCCTTGAAAATATTTATTATGGGGTCCGGGCCCACAATATTGACTGATCCCTCCACAGGGGTGGATAGCCTGTGGAAGGGCTTGTTTCGCCCCGCCACATAGTATTCTACCAGAAGAGAGTGTGGCGTCATCTGTTGACCAAGAAAAACCTAACCTTAACCACCCAGCCATCTAGATGACTGTCATTTTCTTTTCTTCTCTATGTGGTTTAAGTTTTATTTCAATGAGTGGTAGTCGGCAGGATGGCCGCATGGCAAAGCTGCGGCTTCCCACCCTGGAGAATCCGGGTCCCACACCTCCAGTTTTTCAGGAGGGGTCCGAGCTTGGCCCGTTGTACCACATCCTTCAATCATCCGGTTGACCCCATCATGGGTGTTAGTCAGCCTGTGATGGGCTTTATAAGTGGTGCCGCCAGATTCAGAATATCCCATGAGGATATGGCGACTTAATCAAACTAACCTAACCTAACCAACGTGTTGTTACTGTCGGCTGTATAGCTGCGTGGTCAAACGATTGCTTACCATCTAGATTTGAGTTCAATTCCCGGTTCCACATCTCCAGAGTTTCCTAAGAAGAATCCGGATCTGACTCATTCAGCCGATTGTTTAAATGCGATCTAGACCGCGGCCGCGGTCGGAACCATGGTTTTATAAAATTTGCATTGCATAAACGAAGCGTCTTAACCGACGAGGATTAGAAAACCGGTTACTAAAGTACTGTATATTTCTAAACCAGCCACTAGCCAGGCTTACAATCTACGCCGCGTCTGGCGATGTTACATTTAAAAAAATACCCAGTAAGCGTAATATTGCCGGAGAGAAAGTCCACTGACCCCGGAGCACTGATTAAACTAAACTCTCATCTACAGAAAAATAGAAATTTTTCTGAGCGACATGTACAGCTCCGGCCAAAAAGCTTGTCACATCACCGGATACGTTCGACTTCCTTACAATACTCGGCTTCAGCATGCAGTAGTTTCCTCGGCAACGTAAACACTAATGTGTTGGAGGAGGGATCGTCCATTATGTAGTTCTCCAGCAACGAGGGGTAGGGTTCTGATAGCGGCGAGAGAACTGTGACGTCGTAGTTCGCTAGCAACGAGATGTAGGGTTCTGATAGCTGCGAGAGAACTGTGACGTGTTTAAAATGAATATTAAAGTTCTCATAGAAAACGTATGGCGGACTAATATTATGGCTTTTGTAATAGATAATAAAAAACCATGCGGAAGTGATAATTTTCCCTGAAATACTAATCGAGATGCAGGGATGAGGATAACGTAGTCAAACGGTGTGCTATGATACTGAATATAATGTCTCGTGCCATCATGAATGAAATTAGAGTTGGTAATCCACCATAGAGATAATGGTGTTTCGGTGAATAAAATTGCTGAAATGTTGGACATCAGTAGGAGAACAGTTATTAGGATATGCAAATATCCAGCAGAAAGAGGCAGGTTGTCGCCACTTAAATCAACAGGCAGATCCAGAGTTATGGCGGAAGATGACGTCCAACGTGTAGTAGAAGCCAGCCAGGAAAATCCGTTTAAGACTGCCCCAACATTGAAGGCGGAATTGGATGTGGCGTGTTCGTTGACCACAATTAAAAGGAGGTAAGCGTAAAGGCTGTATTCCACTTGTCTACTTTCAGCGGACACGGCCAGCGACAACGGCCGTTGCTATGGAAACAGTCCCACAATGCACTGCTTCAGCGACGCGCCGCTAGATTTCAACATGTTGAAAATTTGACGCTATCGCTTAAAAAGGCAGTTCTATAAAAATGCCTAAGTAAATTTATTTTATTAATGAATATAATTTCAACAGTTATCCAATTTTTTGAATAAAAGAAGAGACTTTTTATTTTCTAACAAATATCTATAAATAAGAAATTATGTATAGTACTTTTTAAAAAAAAAATCTGATGAGAAAAATTTAAACAGTAGAAAACTTTTATAAATACATATTTGGTTTGCTTTAAGAATTTCTACTTTGATAGCTTCCAATTGCTACAGGATTGATTTCCAGTTCGTAATATGTTACATTAATTCAGTTTCTAAACTGAATTAATCTAATACTTTATACTTCATATTTTTTATAATCATAAAACTTTGATACTAAGGTAAGACCCCATTTAACATGGGATACATTTTAAGGAAACAAAGCACTAAATGAAACAGCATTAAACGAGGCCATTTTAACATGTAAATAATAAGGATAGGTGAAATAGGACAGTGAATAAAAAATTTATGCATAGCATTTTTTTTTTATTTTATTTTGTAACATGTATTATTACTATTTTATTACATTAATTACAGACATTTTTTATTGCTAATATCGATTTGTATTCATAAATGATTCATGACATTAATTCTTTTTTTTATTTTGTAACATGTATTATTACTATTGTATTACATTAATTACAGACATTTTTATTGCATATTACATTAATTATAGACATTTTTTTATTGCTAATATCGATTTGTATTCACAAATATTCATAAACAGTTTTTATTGCTAATATCAATTTGTATTCATAAATCATTCATGAAAAACCTTTTATTGCTAATATCGATTTGTATTCATAAATCATTCATGAAAAATATTATAGGCATTTTTATTGCTAATATCGATTTGTATTCATAAATCATTCATGAAAATACCGTAAAATTAGAAAATAAAAAGTTTTAAGAACAAAAAACAGTAATCAGATTTAAAATTAGAAAATAAAAAGTTTTAAGAACAAAAAGCAGTAATCAGATTAGTAAACTATAAACAACTAAAAAATATTGATGAAGAGAAAATGTTCTAATTTCAAGGAACTATAGTTTAAAATAGCAGCATTCAGGTTAAAACTAAAATGGGATAATTGTTATTTTTATTACTGTAAATAACATTGATGACTGATCATAAATATGAACTCTGACTGCAGCAGACTTTCATATGTATTGCACTGTACTGATATCAAATGAACAGTGAGATGGCCAAGGAGTATCAATGTAACAAATTCCTGCAATTTCGGATTTATGCAAGAATAACGGTTTGAAAAACCATGCCAAAGTGAATCAATAAAAATATAAAATTAAAAAAAAAAAACGCGTTATATCAAAAACAGCATTAAACAAAGCAGTGTTAAGTGGGCTTATTGTATAAAGAACAAAGGTGACTAAATCATGGTTAAACTGTCTTCAGTAAATTTTTTAGACCAAACTTTAAGAAAAATATCCAAATCAAACTAATACTGCCAAATGAAGCCCTTGATGTATTTATAAAGGGAAATTAATAATTATATTAATCGATTATATAATTATCGATTAATTGCAAAATGGTATTAACATTAGTTTAAATTTTTTAAAATTATTAAAATTTCCATTATAAAGCTATCAAGGGATTAATTTGGCAGTATTAGATTTGATCTGTCTTCAGTATGTTGTGAATATAATCTTAATGAAAATATCCTTCATTTCATCAGTATATAATCTCAAAATATAAGTATTTTTCTTAGGTTAGTATTAGAAAAACTCTTATTATCTATAACAGTGAGATTGCCAATAATTATCAGTAATATTATTAATTAAATAACTTTGAGTAATATTGTAATATTTATAAGATATGATTATGTTGGGATATATAAAAACTAAGCAATGAAAAAAGATATTTCATATGTGAACCAACAATGGATAGTTCTTCAGCAAAGGATTAATTTTTTAGAATTTTGAATAATCAATTCAAAATTATAAAATAAAACATTTATTATTAAAATTAATCAGGCTTACTTATTATTATTATTATTTTTTTTTTATATATAAGATTCTCCTGATGTAGATGATCTTCCTTTGGATGAATTGATAAGAAGAGCCTCTGAAAAAGATACAAAAGATGTCATAATCATACGAAAATCAGAAAAACTAGATACTCCTAATAAATCACCAAATAATCAAATTAAAAATGGATTGAAAAGTTCCATTTCAAAGGAAAATAGTGTGCGTTTCAGAAAAGTTCGTTGCAAATGCTGTGAAGGTTGTAAGGCTGTTGACTGTGAGAAATGTGTCTTTTGTCTGTAAGTATATTTCTGCAAAGTACTAAACTAAAATAAGTTATATAAAATGTATAAAAGTTATTTTATCATTTTAATTGAAATATATAAAGGAGTATACAGGTAAGGTGCATCCCAAAAGTTTAAAGAATGGGATTTTTTGGCTGATGCAATTGGTTTAATTATTTCCAAATGGAAGTTGCGCTAAAAGACAAAATAATACATGAGAATACATTGATTTATGCTGGAAGAAAAAATTATATTTTATTATTTAATTAATTAGCAACAAAAACATGTTTTTGACCTGTGTCAAAAGTTTAAAGAATTTTTCATAATTGTATGAAAATATACAAAATAATATTCTGAAAACAAATTAATTAATAGATGTAACTTCCATTTGCTTTAAGCACTTTACACACACGTGATTTCATTGACATTACCAAATCTTGATGAATTTCAGGTCGAACATCATACCAGCT
>AYEL01084222.1:0-79600 GCA_000484575.1 Olivierus martensii
AGATTATGTAAATTATTGCGGTTGTCCTTGGTAGACTGAAGAGGGCGCACATAAGAGCCGAAATGCATATCTGGTCCAGGAGATAATCGATTCATGTATATTTTTTAATATTTATGTTAGAAGTTTGTTTTAAAATTTATATAATTTTTTTAAAGTTTGGAATGTTGTCTGAGTTACGAAAAAACAATGTAATAAAAAAAGGCAAAGCTACAAAAAATGCCTATTGTAATCTTATTTTATATAAAATACAATGTAAAATACAAAAGTAAACATTCATTTGAAGAGACTGGATGATACAATGTGCAATGAAATGAGATAATTGTAACAAATAAATTAAACTTTCCACAGGAGAATGAACGCAAGTACCCACAGAAGAATGTCCTAAAGCTTGACTCAGAAATTTCTAGAAGTCCACTGTTGTCCGGCCCATTTCTGCAAAACCTCTGGGAAATCAAACTCCACAGAGAATTACGACGAAGTTCTCTTCTGTTGAGATTCATTGACAAACTATAAACTAGGAGTCCACCAATTCTGGCCCATTCTAGCTGCCTTCCATGAGACCTTTGTTTTTCTCCTCCTATGCTCTTCTCATTCCTGTGTCACCCCTCTTTACACCCATGTTTGAATGCACTTTCTTTTCATGGTCTGAAGGTTTATATGCTTGTTTTTCTCCTCCATTGAGTTTGAATACTAAATTATAATGGATAGAGAACAGAAAGACAAAGGAAGTAAATACATTATCAAAAGTTTAGTTGGAATACTAATCCCCCTTTAAGCTGGTCTAAATATTTCACAATTATCTGTAATATAGTTCATTTCCTCAAGTCTCCCACCTGTGGAGTTCAGGTGTCTATATTCCAGCAATTTATAATCTATTTTATTATTCATATATTATATTATTCATAACTATTACGTCTGCCTTGCTTGAAATAGTGAATAGCAATTAGTCTTTTCAGTTTAAAGTATTGTAATCAACTCATCCCACTCATATACCTCACCACTATTTTTAGTCAAAACACATGCATTCATTTTTAGCTTCCACAATGCAGGTTCAAATTGACAGACTATAACTAATCAAGTTCCTGTAACTCAGCCCTTGAAAAGATGATGAACTTTTTTGGAACTAACTGTACATATAACTTGGTAGCTGATGAAAGAAGCACTATATATTCTTCTTATTATTTTTTTTTACCTTTTTTTAATTTCCCCATTTAACAATCATGTTAAATGAGGAAATAAAAATCCGATCAATGCTTCTCTCCTTCTCTGAGCTAAAACTTCAACTGCATCACCACTTTTCATCACAACATGCTAACACCTTTCCCACAAATTGTTTCCTCTCTTTTCCTTTCATTATATTAAACAGGTCTTCTTTCTTATATTTGTCGATATCTTCTTGGCAATAGGCTCTTCATACTGGTTTTGGAGATTATATCTTATCTGTCCAATTCATTAGTTGACCCAATTCTTAAATTTTTGTTGGATATGGAGATGTATTTATTAACATAAATGTGCAAGATCATCCATTTGTTTATATTTCCTTGTCTATAGCATTTCATTGTGCATAGAGAAAGGTTCATACAATATTTTTTCATATTTTAAATAAACAAGAAGAAAAAATTGAATTAATTTTTATAACAGCATGGAGTGAATCCTTAAACATTCTTCATTTTTAAATATATATAATTCTAATTATTCAGAATTATTTAAATTTTTTATTTTGAAATTTGTGCAAAAAATTATTCAAAATTAGTACATGCAATACATCCTTGATCAATAAAAATCCTAATTATCTTAAACTCAATTATTCATAAATTTTTACTCCTTTGAGAACAGAAGTTAGCAAAGCTTAAAACTTACAAGCTATATTAACTGATCCTATGCAAAATATTTATAAGAAATTATAAGGAAGCACTATATGATAGTCTTTTAAAGTATTTATTAAATTCTTTATATTAGGTTTTTTCACTTTCATATTATACTTTTATGTATAACATTTATTACTGCCAAATATGATTTCTAATCTTTACACCTATTGAATACCTTTGCTGTCTATAGACATCATGACCTAATTACACCTGTCAGCCAGTGACATAGATAGATATCAAAACAAAATGATAATAAAACTATCAAGAAGAAATAAAAAATTTACTCCTGATTTTTTAATTCAGCTATTGTGAATTTTTTTTGTATTAATTACATGAAAATATCCACTTGAATGGTGGTTCCAAAATTATTTCCATTGTTGAAATATTTTTTTAAATTACATGTGAACAAATATTGATTGTAACTGAACCATTTGATAGAATTTGGAATTTTTTTTTTTATCCCATTTTGTTGATTTTTTAGTCCAATACATTAAAGTAATTCTAATTTCAAGATGAGATAAATGATATTTTTGAAACTTTAAATAAAAATTGAATTTTTCAGGTGATGAGCTATAAAATGCTGAAAACTGGAAAAATATTGCAGATAATAGGAAAGTATTGACTAATTCTGTTAAAATAAACTAAAATATATCTTAATTGTTCATTTTTTTGCTTTAATTTCATCAAAATTTAGAAGAAAATTGTGAAAAACATAATTAATCAACCTGCATCCATTTAATTGGATGTGGCACTTTTATTGCTTTAAGAAGCCACTTGCCTCTCAGGAAATTGTAGCCAAGCCTATTTTATCCCATGGCATATGGTATTGGATGTGTTGCTACAATAAACCATCTATGATTCAACTAGAATATATATATATTATTTATACAGTTTAACCCCGACCCTCACTAACCACCAAGAAATTTAGCGGAATGGATCTTCCCTAAGTTATGTTAATGGAATAGGCAAACCACGATAAGACACCATCCACCATCAGCCAGTTTGTCTAAACAAAAATTCCTTTTGGTATTGTATTTGTCCTCATTAATCTGCCAAAGGCATTATTGTGACTTACATTCCAAAGTTCATCAGTACTTTATATACACTATTAAAAGCTTTCTGGATTCAATTGTAACCAGTGGGTGGGAGAGATGGAGTTATTGGTCAATCATGTGTCTCTTTAAACCTGGTTCACACCTAGGTTGTAGAAAATTTAGGATCATAATAACCAGATCATTTCCATCATTTATTACGTACCGAGCAAATAACGATACTGTACAGTAAGCTGTATACATTGTGTTTTACAGAGAATTCAAAGTAGAGAATCAGAATCGACATGTTTTCTATATAGTGCTATACATATATTATACTGTAAAATATACAGTTTCTTAGAAATGTTAAAGTTTGGATGCTAAATATAAATGTACTGTATTTCATTAAATTTAATAAATTTGGGGTTCATTTTCATTTCTATACTACACGTATTTTCGATAAACGGATAATCCCGATTAGCCATCAAAATCATACCCAAATGCATGGTTGCTTCTTATCAAGGTTTGACTGTATAACTAATAGACGGTTTTATCATGTTAATTAAGTTTTTTGTTAATCCAATGCATTCACATTTTAAAAGATGGAAATTTAAAAAATATATAGATGATTCTTATAAAAAATTGTATGTTAAATCTGGACCCTTCTCTAAGATATTTGCACCCTTCTTTTAAATCCTTTTTTGGCACCATTTCCATGCATTATTAATGAATGTAGGATCTATCTAATTTATTTACATTAAACCATTTTTTTTCATGTCCTATATCCTAGTCACTTGGCAATTCTTCCTTTATCTGGTTCCACTTGTTTCATGATTTTTGCTTTGTTCCAAAGGGCATTCACATGATGACTGATGGTTCTCTCTGTAAGTGCAGGAAAGTAAGACCAAGTAAGTGTACTTACCAGGAGAAATCATCTCCTGTAAGTGCAGTAGTACAATTAGCTTCACTGATGTCCTTCTTATGTTCCTCAAATCTCTTAGATAGATTCCTGGCTATTTATATCCTACAGATTTCAACCGTATTTTTGTCATGGTTCATAATGGGTATTTGGTAGACCCCCTTTCTTCTGTTATATAGAATTGTATCTTTGTCATTGCAGAGAATATTGAAGAGAATATTTCTTCTTTGTTATTTAAGTTTGTTGCTGGTTACTATACAGTAATATTTTCACTCATAATCGATTGAAAACATTACTGTATCATACATGTTTAATAAATTTTTTAAAATGAAATGTTCCTATCAAATTGACAGAATACTTCCCAAATGTAGAATAAAAGATCATTTTAAACATATAGATATATATAAAATATTTAAAATTTAGAAGTGTTCTATGAAAAATACTTCTGTAATATCTTTATCATCTTTTCTACCTTTTATGTATTACTTCTCTAATCAGCATATGTTTCATCACTAATGTATTATGTTTCCATCTCTTATGCATTATGTATTCCATCCCTTATGTATTACTTCTCCAATGAGCGAAAGTTTCAAACTTTTGCTCATTATAAATTTCTCATAAAATTAGTGTAAAAGCTTGTAAATAAAATCGATACAAATTATATTTGCCCATAAAATTGTGATCTCTTATATCAGAATTTATAAAGAGGGGTTGAGCTATGCTATATTATAAATTTGATTTGGTTAGAGTAGTATAGTTAAACTGTCATATCATACAAAGGATATTACTCAAGCAGTCAAAAGATTTAAAAAAAAAAATCTTTTGACTGCTAAAGGGGTCTTGAGTAATATTTCTTGTAGTTTGTGTTTGGTGCAGTCTGAACGTTTATCATACAACAGATATTATATTATATATCAGTGGCTACTTGTAGAGCTCATCGCAGGTTGGTTAACACTCATGATATGATGGGTCAATAGAAAGATTGAAAAATGGAATTCAATAGGCTGGGCTTAGATCTTCCAGAATGGTAAGCCACAGTTTTATCAAATGGCTATTATAAATTTAAGAAATTTTATGCAAATAAAGGAAACAAATTTTATTTTAGTTCATTCTTTAATTTATTAAAATTGTTATAAAATATCTATGATAGAAAAGCAAAATTATGTGGCTTAATTTGTTAAATGCAATAAAGTAATAAAGATAAGTTACTAATATGAATTTAAAATTTATACTTCTCCACCCAATGATGAAACAGAATTCAGAGAGTAATACAGAGCATTTTCTTCTGGCATCATATTTAATTTTCTAACGTCTCTGACAGCTATAAAACAAAAATTATAGATAAGATGACAATTTTTAAAAAAGAAAAATTAATAATATAAATTACCACCTTGATCTCTCAAATTATTTAAGTACACTGATGATTCTTCTGGAGGTATCCAATTTGGATTAGTTAACTAAAATAAAAAGAGAAAAATATTTTTAATAAGTATATTTCACACACAATAGGTGCTTATTCAAATACACTCAGCCCTCGATTTACACGGTAGATACGTTCCTGGAAAAATCGTTTCTGTTTCTGGTAGGATCTTTCATTAATTAACAGAAGATTCGAATGTTTTTATTGAGACTGATTTAATATGTCATTACAGTAAAACATCGATTTTACGGACTATAGGGGGCAAGACTAGTCCGCAAAATTGGAAAGTCCATAAAATTGAAGTAAAATTTTTTTATAAACATTAATTAGCATTTTCAACATACCTGTACTAATTACATAGAGTATTTTAAATTAAATTAAATTACCTACATACATGTATATTAAATTTTGGTAAGTTGTTAAAATAAAATTGACACATTATGCAATAAATGAGTGCTTTATTTTACAAATGCTGGAATGTAGCTATACTGTAGACATTTTATGCAAATATTGTATTAATATTATTTATTTTATTTTTTGGGATGGTGTCCGTAAAAATCAAGGTTTTACTGTATTAAGAAACGAAATGAAGCGTTTGATCAAATATTTATTATTAAATGCACTAAATGAACATTTACAGGAGGAAATATTGAAATATTCGTCTCTTATTTTAATCCTTTTAAGGAATGTTTTACTTATCTTTTTGTAGACGGTAGAATTCCATTTTTATGATTGAAGATCATTTAGGTATTCTTTCTAAATATCGCAAAGCGATATAATTTCCTTATCAGACCAATTATTATTACGTCTTTTACAATTAGTCGATATAGCAGAGTGATCCGCCATTTTAAACTTGTTTTCTTTCTGATGTAGCAGACCGCGGAGAGAGCTTGTGACACCAATAACCAAGTAAAAAGGCAATTAAGCAAGTTTGTTTACATGATTAATTGGTTAAGTTAATCATGTTGTTTTCAGCTTAATCATGATCAGCAATTCAGGTTTGCATTTACAAGTATAAACTTAATTTCAATCAAACATTTAATTACAATCAATTGTCCCGTGGAAACATAGCATATTCGTTATTTTCCTGTATCCAAGTTTCTAATGTCAGCAGCATTATAAAGCAATCGTTAATCACTTTGGGATCTAAGTTCATATAGAATTTATCAAGAAGGGTACAGGCAAGATTAGGTTCATTGAATGCCTCCTCAACCTTCTGGCTGAACCTACCATAGATGTTGGACAGTCTATGCAGCTTTAAGAGTGATTACTGACAAAAGTATCCATTAGCAACTTAATTCAAATTAACCTAACTAAGTTTCTAGAAAAAAATAAGTAATTATTTTTTAATGTCACTTCCCAATCATTGGCTGACTATTATATAATGGTGTCAGTTCTAGACCAAACTATGAATTACTCATATCTACAGTAGAGCCAGTAGGACTTTACAGTAGGAGAATTGATGCCCAGGCCTAATCCAGCAAAAATTTTCAGAAATATGGAATTCTTAAAATTATAATTCAGTTAATTATAATATAATATGACTTATACCAGATGACTTTTAAAATATTTGAAATAATTTCTTACCTTAAATGTTGATGTTCTTTAAATAAAAGACACAAGAAATTCTGGTTACATATATCTACGGTGATAAAAATTTTCGATGCCTTTTCACCTAAACTATGGCTAAAATAGATTTTTTGAAATATAAATAAATTAGTAAAAAAATTACATATGTTTGTAAGGTATTTCAGTTTTAAGATATACTATTTTGGTATTACAATAAACTTATTAATTTATAAACAAAGTTCAATATTAATTTATTAACTCTATAAATTAATTTTTATACAATTTATAAACAATAATGATAATTTTAATATTATTTTGGTATTACAATAAACTTATTAATTTATAAACAAAATTCAATATTAATTTATTAACTCTCTAAATTAATTTTTATACAATTTATAAACAATAATGATAATTTTAATCATTATAACTGACACTAAAAAAAAATTTGTTTAGCTCTTCAAGTTAATCCATTTTAAGTTAATTTTATATATATACATATATATATATATTTTTATTATGTTATTCCATCATATAAATTAGATTTTTTAAATAGATAAATTTTTTAAAATAAACCAGCAAGAATAGAAAAATAATCTGACTGCTTCATCCATACATAAAATTTGATTTTCTTTTATACTTTATTCAGAGTAATTGATTCCATGTTGTATTATTATGTCTTAATTCTCAGAGTACACAATCCAAACATTAACCGTAACAATCAAGAATTCCAAGGATAGATTTTATATTCTTTCACAAATTTTTAAATTCTTTCTGCACAGCTAATAGGAGATTGTATAAAAATCGTGTTATATACTTCAGCATAATATTTTATTGTGATTTTATTTATTTCAAAACAATTAAATTTACATTGTCTATATATAAACACAAGCCTTTAAAGCAGGTAGACGGGTGATATAACTAAATTTGTTTTGTGTTTCTTATCACCCGTCTACCTGCTTTAAAGGCTTGTGTTTATGTATAGACAATGTAAACTCCAGCAGGTATAGAATTACTCCTAGTCAATTAAATTTAATCAAAATAATTTATATATTCTTTTTGTATAAGTTTTCTTTTTCTGAAAACAATTTTGAGAATTTGATATTTATTTTGTAAATAAATATTTCATTTTTATAATAAATATCTATTTCAAAATTGCTTCATATTAGCAAATTAATTATTCACTTTTCAACTCCTCCAAATCTGTCTCTTTGATATACTCTTTCAAAAATTTTTGATATGTTTCCCTCTTCATGAACACCAAGCTGTGGCTTTTATCCACCCTTGTAAAACCACACTATTTTCTTCCAGCCACTTAGTACCTCTTTTTTTTAAAGGTAAAGTATATCTATGTTTTTATAACTAAAAACAAACATATCAAATTATAAACGCATTCTATCCAAATTAATATTTATTTTTCATTACATATAAACTGGTATTTAATACAATTTTAGTAATAGCATTAAAAATCAAAGTAGAAATAAATATAAATAAATGATCAAACATTAGAATTTGTAAAACAAATCAGACAAATTCTTTTGTTATACATGTGAAGTTAACTTTTTCCAACCAATCTCAGAATTATTTTCTTTATGGTTATCTTGATAGATTGACTGATATACTGATATTAGACAAAATTAAGAACTGGTATATTAAAAAAAACTTAAACAAAAAATATTGATATATTAGATTTAACAAAATAAATAAAATTATGACAAAACTATGATACTGTATATGAAATTTTGTCAACTATTTAACCATAAATGAACCAAAAAAGCACTTCACTGCACTATAAAGAGTCTTTTATTATACACCTTGCAAACGTTTTCGGTTTATTAAACCATCATCAGGCACAAATTCCAATTACAACGGAAATAAAAATAGAAACAGGTGTTACTATAGTAACAGTAGAACATTCAACTGTAACATAGAATGTTCTACTGTTACCATAGTAACACCTGTTTCTGTTCTATTTTTATTTCCGTTGTAATTGGAATTTGTGCCTGATGATGGTTTAATAAACCGAAAATGTTAGCAAGGCTTATAATAAAAGACTCTTTATACTGCAGTGAAGTGCTTTTTTGGTTCATTAATGGTTAAATGTCTAAGTTTTTAAGCAGTTTTTGTAGATATTTTAAACTTTATAGTAAAACATTAAATCCAATTTTGCTTATTTATGAACTTTATAGTATTTGTCAACTATTTCTTGGAATAAGAATATGCCACTTTCTTTTAATTTAGCTCTCTCACTGAATCTTTTTAAAATGATAATTCTTCTATTTGTTAGGTTTTAGACAGCAAATAAGTTTTATAAACTAGGATCAAAAATTTTTGGATTGGTTTTTGTGAATAATTTGAATATAGGATTATTTCACTTGTAATAATAATTTTATTATTACAGTGATACCTCGGTTCACGAACACAATTCGTTCCTTGACCTTGTTCGTGATCCGAAAAGTTCGTAATCCAAATCAATTTTTTCCCATTGCAATTAATGTAAATCTAAATAATACGTTTTTTGTCCAAGAAAACATTTTTAACATGTTATGGCTTTATGTGTGGAAATAATACAGGAAAAAATTTTAACATGTTATGGCTTTATGTGTGAAAATAATACAGAAAAGAAATAAATATAACAGTAATATTAGAAGAAAGCGTTTTTTCCCTAGAAAAAATTTTTAACATGTTATGGCTTTATGTGTGGAAAAATACAGAAAGGAAATAAATATAACAGTAATATTAGAAGAAAGCATGTAATTCAGAAAGGAAATAAATATAACAGTAATATTAGAAGAAAGCATGTTTAATGCCACCTTCACTAATACTTTTAACTTTTTTGGGAGCCTTAATAAGGGATCACCTTCACTAACACTTCTAACTTTTTTGGGAGCCATAATAAGGGATAAAGAGAGGAAATAAATATAACAGTAATATTAGAAGAAAGCATGTTTAACACCAGTGGAAATAAATATAACAGTAATATTAGAAGAAAGCATGTTTAACACCACACACTAATAATTTTAACTTTTTTGGGAGCCATAACAAGGGATAAATATTAATTAAATAAAGAAAAAAACTAAAATATCAACACTTGTTAGAACTTTAGTGTACCCATATGAGCTGGGCGAACTGGATTGCTGCTGGGGCAAGGCTGTGCTCAGGCTTTTGTGCGCTACGAGTCACGTGCGCTTCATGCACTCCATGCGTGTGAACCGAAGCATCGTTCGTAAAGCGAAGCAAAATTTGTTTGCAAATGTGTAAAGCATCGTTCGTAAAGCGAAGCAAAATTTGTTCGCAAATGGTGTTCGTGATTTGTTTGTGAACCGAGACGTTCGTGATCCGAGGTATCACTGTAGTAGGGAATTGTGAACCTAGACATTCGTGATCCGAGGTATCACTGTATTTCATTGTGACATCAATGTTGTTATTATGACATCAATTAATAGTGCATCATCATTTTTCATGCGTCATCATTGTTATTTTATTGTAACAGTATTTAAAAGCATATCTGATATCACAATTTCAATTATTATGTAACAGTGACAGATGACAGATTGACTTAATGGATCATAAAAATGCAAAATGTTATGTGATGTCAATTACAGATGATTTCATAGTATAAAAAGTGAATATGACTTTTCATATGTACAAAGGAAGAATTTTATACTGAAATTGCTCAAGCAACATTAAATGTCCAACTGACAATTAACAACAATAATTATGCATTTTCTATAAATTCACATATAATAAATCTTATGTTTATTATATGTGAATTTTACTGAATTAACATTTTTAAATTTCCAAAGTTTTTTAATTTCCAGAATATTCAATTAAAATTTTATTTAAACTTACAAATTAAAGAATTTTAGAAATAATGTTAATCAATAAAATTTGGAAAAAATAAAAAATTACTTAATTTTTAGGAAATATATTATTATAAAAGACTGATGCTTAAACTTACTTTTGAGATTCAATGTACATTTGTTCTAAACAAATATCAGGTGCAAGTGGCTCAACTAATTCCCATAAAACACTTTTCGGTGATCCAGCTGCTGAATATATCCAGTTTTGTGAAGGAGGAGGAGTAAATACAAATGGCTGATGAAGTGAACCAGTGAGCAATGGAGATTGAGATCGACTGCAAAAGATATTTTTTTATTTAGAATATATAAAAGTATTTATTATAAACATTATTAAATTTGTTCCTAAAATAACATTCTATTAAAAACAAAAAAATATTTAATATTTATAAAAAAGTGTGAACTAATATTTATTAATAATATGAATTAGGTATTAAGCAATCAATAATTAATATATATTAAAACTGAAGCAATTTTATTTTACTATGTCAAAAAAATATTAACTTCATAATTTTGAAATATATTACACCAAATTAATATTTTTCATCAATAAAACTTTTAAAATTAAATTTAAGCAGAATAATAATGAAACCTTATTGCTTACAGCATGATTAATAAAATATTTTTATTCTAACTACAAGTTTTATCAAATAATAGCAATTGTTTTTCATTAAAGATTAAAAAGAATATAGGTTTTAAAACTTTTATAAACTGTCTTGAAGGTAATATTTTTGTGAAACTATAACAATTAGATATAATATTCTAATCATTTACTGCTTTCAGTTTCATCATAAAAGTATCATAGCTTATGTATTTGAATATAGCAAGATTAAAACTTCAATGAATTATAATGTTGTTCTAATAAAAGTGTATCTTATTTTATGCTTTTAAGTCTTTATTTCACTAAAGAGAAGTTAAAGATATTTTAATAATCTTAATATAAATTAAAATGATAATATTATTTTAAAATATCAAAGTCCATTGACTTTTTAAGTAAATTCTTTTCAAATACACATATTTTATTCTAAGCATTTTAAACTTCTCTATTATAAGAGAAAAAATATATATAATTTAAATTAGAATGTAATTTATCTGACATAAATATCTATGAAACACTTTCATTAAATAATTATTATAGGATGATGAAAAATAACGCATTTCAACAATAAAAATTAACTGATTTTTTTTTTTACTATTCCAGCAATGAAAAAATGTCTTTAGCTGTATAAATTATATATATATTATGAGTTATTATATATCTTTTATCTAAATGATAAACTACAGCAGTACCTTGACTTAAAAACTGCTCTACATATGAACTTTTGAGATACAAATTTTTTCATATCCCATTTTGACCTCTAGATACAAACTTATTCTTAAGATATGAACCATGATGCTTTTTAATATTATATTTGTAAAATATTTTCTATAAGTTTCATATAAAAGTATCTCAATTATTTTTTGAAATATGAATATATAACTATTAATGTGATAAAGACTGCTTATTCTTGATAATATTAAAGATATACATAATAATTACTAGTTACATCGAATTCTTTGTTAACTAATTTTTAACTCGTGATGCAAGTTAAAGCTTGAGAGACAAAAAGAAGCAAACTACAAAACCAGTTACAAGAAAATTGATTTTTTTTTTTATTTAATGGAAGATGATTTTTATACAAAGCATGTAAAACCAAAAATTTCAAAAATAAAAATAATATCTGTACAAAAATGCATATATTTCTTTATTGTTTTCAAAATTTCTACATCTGAGAATGGATTAATTGATTTCCCATAAGATAAAAGGGAAAACTGGGTTTCAAGATAGGAACTTTTTGAATTATGAACCATGGACAGGAACAAATTAAGTTTGTAAGTTGAAGTACCACTATATATATAATGTGAAAATTATTATTTTAATTTATATGAACCATTACATAATTATTAAAATTAAATTAAATTTTTGTAACATTTTCAGAATATAAATCTTATATAAATCAAGGTGCTGCTGTACTAAAATATAGTAAAAAATTACCTGAGTGTTGCCATATGAGTTAAACCTGAAACTGATGGGCTTGATTGTTTAGAATGAAATCCAGTGGGAGATGAAACACGGCTAGCTAGATGGCTATGAAATGGTGATGATATATTATAACTGGGAGTATGACTACTATGAGAATGACTTATTGTTGACTGCAACTGCCCAACTGAATAACTAGTAGGAGTATTTGAGAGAGAGTTGAATTCATTATGAATATTCATATTTACTTCCTAAAAAAATTTTTAAATTTTAAGTAATTTTTATAAAATGCACAATAATAAATACAAATACATTATTTAATGATCTTTTTAAGGATATAAACATGCATTTCAATGCAATAAACTGAAATTTAATTTTTTTTTCTTCAATTTTCACAACATTAATTATGAGAGAGCATTAAAAATAATTGAATAATGAAATTTATAAAATTTATTTAAATTATTAATTCAAGTTACACATTAAAAATAAATTAATTACAAATGATATTTTATTAAAACTTTTAAAAATTGTGAACTACTTTTAATAATTAAATGAGAATCTCTCTTAAAAGCTTATAATAGAAATCTTATACAAACTTCAAATTATTCTAATTCCTGATTTAATATACAAGATGTTCTCAAGTTATGCACTTAATAAATATGTAAGTTTCATCATATTTTAGAAACTATTTTTACTACTCTATAAAATGTATTTTATATTTCATAATTAGACCAAGTAGTGATTTCTTTTTCAGAAATTTGAATAAAAATATCCAATCATAAAGAAAAGATTTTTCATATAGGTTGTGCTAACCTGAAATGCAGATATTTCTTGAGTTACAAAAATTTATATTTATAAACAAAATTTTATTTTCAATTAAGAAAATTTCAAAAACTCTTCAATTCGCTTAAACTGCTTAAACTTTACTTTAAAATATCAAAAAACAGCACTAAACGCAGCTAGACTTTCAAATAAGTTTATTTACTATCATTAAAAGCTAACGTTTTGAGTGTAAATACACCATCATCAGGCATTTAGATTCGTTAATTTGTTTTAATCAAACTATAGTTAACGTATTGCTATGAATATATATATCATAGCAATACATTAACTATAGTTCGATTAGAACAAATTAATGAATCTAAATGATTGATGATGGTGTATTCACACTGAAAACGTTAGCTTTTAATGATAGTAAATAAACTTATTTGAAAGTCTAACTGCGTTTAGTGCTGTTTTTTTGATATTTCAAAAACTCTTATTTAACTCTTCAGAAATTTAAACTTTATTACTGCAAAATACTCTAGCAAGCAATATAATGTAAAATTATATGGTTAACATACTAGAGCAGAATTTAATTACGATGAGTGCCAAACATTTTTAAATGTCAGCGGTCACACAGTGCCAGCACATGTTCTGGAGTTAAGCCTAATATTGAGAAATTTATATATATTTCCAGTTCTTAAAGCAGGCAATAAATCAACAACTTCTTCAAAACACAGAAAATTTATTTAAAGTACTTTCAGCTCTATCGAGCCCTCATCCAGACTGATGAGGGCTCGACAGAGCCGAAAGTACTTTAAGTTTTTTTCTGTGTTTTGAAAGAAGTTATTGATTTATTGCCTGTTTTAAGAGCTGGAAATATACAAGTTTGATTACCATGGAGCAGTGTAGAATAGTAATGCGTTTATATATTGTTGTATCGCACTTACTTTTTGTCAAAGAAATCTGAAATTTTTACAGTTTATACCTTCCTTTTTATCAAAACAATTATTTTTTATTTATTTATTCATTTAAAAAATATTTGTTGGATTTTTTAAATCAAATTTCATTCTATTTTTTTTTGCAATCTTTTAGGCATCCACTCAATTATAATGGCTGTTTGATAGCAGTTTCCATCCTGAATAAAATAAGCCATGAATGATGTATTTCTATCCATAATTCGAAGAAATTTCAATGAAATTTAGTAAATTAGTAATGTATCCTAGTTTCGTTAGCAAATTTTTCCTGTGAATTCTCTTCTAAAAAATGCTGAAATTTATATTAGTTATCATTTTTTATCAATTATTTACATTAATTTATATGTTTATTCAACATTTCAATAGTTTTGTGTTTTATTATACAAAATACTTCACATTTTCTAAGAAAAAATTGTAATTTTAGAACAAATCTCCTCCCACAATAACAGCTATAATATTAGCTTTTTTTACCCATATTGGTTCAGAATACATTTTTCCTGCCATTATGAGAGTGTACCCTTAGTAGGTGGAACAGAAATTTCTGGGGAAGGATATTACCGGATGTCTGAGCAAGTGTACCATGCCCATATTAAAATAAAAATAATAATAATAATAATAATAATAATAATAATAATTATAAAACGGAAAAATTTTTTAATCGGTATTCAATAATAATAAATGCAATTTGCCATATATAGTAATTCTAAGCTTTTCAAAATTTAAATATGAGTGCAAAATAATTTCTTAAAACAACTGTTGCTGTGGTAACACAGGGCATCACCCCCCATTTCCTTGCTGTATATCAGGGGTGTCAAACTGGCGGCCCTCGACGTGATTTTCTGTGGCCCTCAAGGCTCTTAACTAAAATGTTATGAGATAATATATAAGAGATATGTTATGAGATAATAGGAAGTAACTGTCGTTTCGTAGCTATGTTATATACTATAATACACCAGTTTGATTTTAATGAAATATAACTGCATTATAAACATACAATTCAAACTTCAAGGGAATTATAATCCAAATAAATCTAAACAACTTGCCAAATTTAACCCTTGTGTATCTCAAGGGTTAAATTTGGCAAGTTGTTTAGATTTATTTGGATTATAATTGCATTAGTTTTTTTTTTCAGTTAGCCTTATCAGATGTATACGTACAGATGACACTGATCTTTCAGATCGGTGATACAAACTGTTTTCCTGCAAAAACGACATCATTTTGTGTGAAATTTCTTACAAAAAACAAAAAGCCATAAATGAGAACCTTTATTTTTTGGATAGACAAAAATACAATGATAAAGTTCCAAACAATTCCTCTTTGAAGGACATATATAAAGAACGGGCTTGTTAAAGATTTGTTGTGTTATTAACTTACTTAAAAAATGTAAGTAGTTATGGGTATTTGAATTTATTAAATTTTGATGAAGCTTTTGTTTTTGTACAGAAAATGTGACTTTTAACATTTAATTGAATATTAAAAATTCATAGTGAGGAATTAAATTTTAAAAATATGTATAATTAAAAGCAATTATATAGTAATTACTGTATATATTTTTGTGATATATTTATTTGCTTAACAATGTTTTTAATTATCCTATCTATATATTTGAATTCTTACTACAAAATGTAATTTAAAAAAAAAATTTAAATATGTCAAATGGCCTGCGGCATCTTACATTCTTATTAAATGGCCCTTGAATTAAAATGAGTTTGACACGTCTGCTGTATATGCATGGCAAAAGCACTCAACAGATTAAAGATGGCAATGATTACATCAAAAAAAAATCTTTGCTTTTAATCAAAGCTTTTCATTTAAAATCTTGTGAAAAAATAACTTGGTACAATTGTGAAATATATTACAAAATATAGTATATAAATTTTATTTCATTACTTTTGGAGGAAAAATAACAACAATACCCAAATTATGAACAATTTGATTTACAAAACACTATATAAAAAGTTCTTAAAAATCCAAAGCACCAAAAGCAACTCTTAAGAACTTTCTACGATAGATGATAAGCAGTTTTTTCTATATTAGCAAATTACTAATATAAAAATCAGGTTTGTAACTTGAAAATGCATGTACTGCATTAATATATTAAATAATTGTGCAATTATACATCATAAGTATTACTAAAGCATTCTGCTATAATAGTATTTAAAATTTTTGAAATTTTCTGAAATTTGAAAATGAAATGGCAATGAAAACATTCAATGAAAAGCTATTCTACTTACAAAAGTTTGTAAATAGAGTTTTAATCAAAGACCACTTGTTTTTTGGAAAATACCTTCAAATTATGATACAGCTTACCATCATATATATATATTGTACCATACTATATATATATACAAACACACACACACACACACACACATACTCTCACACACAGTCATTAACTAACTTACATAAGGATTACATTTTTCATAACTTTAAATAAATCAGATTTTATGTAATTCAGAAAAAAGTTTTTAACAAAAATTCTGGATTAAAAACCCCCAAAGCTAAGTGACTACAATGATTGTACCTATATGTTGTATTTGGGAATGATATGGCACTATATTGTTGTTATAGGCCATATCATTCCCCAAATGAAAAGGAGACAATGTTGCATGTAACAATATCATAACAATAATGTGATATTTAAAATCAACAAACAATACACAAAACAAAGTAATATGAGCTTAAATGCTGTCAACCAACATGTTTGGACATGTAATTTCCAAATATAGTATGAAAATATAATATATATATGGTAAAATAATATATATTAAAATATATATAGTATATATATTTAAAAAAAAAATTATGATAGATTTTCTAAGGATCTATAAAATGAGTCAAAAGTACTCGAGTTTAGTTATACTTGTTAGTCACATACATAAATAAAAATCTAAATAGATATAGGGAAAATTAATTTAAAAATTATAGTATAATCATTAATTACTAGATGATGCCACGTTAGTTCTAAATTCTAAATTTAATTAATTAATTATTAACTCAACAGATGGTAGCACCATAGCTTTAATTCAAAAATAATCGTAGAAAATTTTAATATAGATTTTGTCCACCAGGGGAAGTTTGGCTGAGTTGGTTTACGTAATCTAAATATGATTAAATTTATCAAATGGAAATCAAAACTTTTCTTTTGAACTGAAACTAATTACCTTTTGATGACATTAATTTCTAAGGGATAACTTTTCTGATAATTTGAGATATGATGAGACTTTCATAAAAAATAGAATAAGTCAGACAGTTTGCATATAATTAATTCAAAATTTATCACCAAAATATGAATATAATATATTCATATTTTGATGATAATTGGTTATATTATATATTCATAATATAACCAATAATATAAAATGTGCTGATGATGACTTATTAAAGTTGAAAGTGTTTCTGTGATTGTGTTTTCCTTTTTCCACTTTAAATATTGTGCTAGTAACTGTCTTATATTTATGAATATATACTTTATAAATATATTGTTCAAAACTCTTAAAATTATATTTGTTCTTCATAATTAACTAGAGTCTAAGCACTATTAACAGTAAAAGATTATAATTTCAACTTTTTATTAAAAATGTTTTCGGTCGTTTTTAAAACAAAAATATTAATATTTTTGTTTTAAAACTTTTTCTTGTATTCATTGTGTGTGTAAAAAGATTAACTGAAGAGGGTCAGAGAAAAAACGACTGAAAACATTTTTAATAAAAAGTTGAAATTATAATCTTTTACTGCTAATAGTGCTTGGACTCTAGTTAATTATAACGATTTAAACATAGCAGTTAAATTAAGAACCTAAATATATTTGTTCTTCATTGAAATTATAAATTCTGTAAAATCATTAAACATTTTCTAATAAAAAAAAATGCATATTTTTCAAAACCATTCAATAGTCTTTTTTAATTCCAAAATTTCACTTAGCTTTACTTAAATCAGATGAATAAAAAAAAACCTATTTTTTGAGGCAAAAATTTTTATAAATATTACAAGAGAGATATTTTTATCTGTTCTACACACATTATAATAAATGTTGTTAAAATGTATTCATTTTGTTCTAACTTTCAGATCAAAAATTTTTCATATCATATCATATTTTTGGTTTTAAACAACATTTATCAAATCAAAAATATAAGTTTTTTTATATTAAAATAACTAATTCTATGATTTATATATAATTATTATGTGTAAACATACAGTATGATACAGTACTGTATCATATTGTACTAATATTGTGCATGTTTATACTGTACCATACTTCATATAACCACTCTGATACACTAACTATTTTATCATAATTGATTTGATTTCTATGTAAAATATGTATACTAATTAATCCTAAAAGTAATAAATTAATCATATAAATCTTAAAAATATAGTAAATATTTCTGATATTTACATAAAAAAATCTATTTGAAATAAATTGATTATATAGACTAGAAACAAAATCTAGAAAAATCTCATCATTTCCAGTTAATACTGCAATAATTTGTGTCTTTAAATTAGATAATGAAAAGTTTATTTTCAGACAAATTTTATGATATCCCAATTTCAAAGATATTAAAAAGTGAAAAATTTCATTCTCAGAATCAAGGAATATGGTATTTCCTAATATTTTATTTTACTTATTAGAAAATGAATTTCTATTATAATAAATTATTGGATACTGTATTGTATGAGGATGGCCATTTCAGAGATTACTGTTGTGTCAATTTCTGAATGGTGGAAATTTTAATTGTGATGTCAGGAACATGATGATGATGTTGGAAAGTTATAGCAGAAATGGAGAAAAAATTGTATATATATTATAGTGAAAATATAGTAAATGGGTAAACAGCATATGTTGCCCACTTACTATATTTAGCAGCATATGTTGTAATTGGAAACTATGAACAACAAAAATTAGCTTGAATTTATGATATGTAAAAGCCTGAAATTAATGCATTCTGAAATCATTTAAATCAGGGATTAATTATATCACAATATTAGAAATCAAAGATTTATTATTATAATATTTTAACATTTTTTAATAAATTTTAAATTCAAACTAATTCTCTATAACTGCTTTTGCTAGTCATTCAAAACAGAATCTAATGCTGTTTTTGAATGACTACTTTTTAATTTTCCACTTCACAATTTTCTTAAAATTTATCAAATTTAGTATAGTGTATTTGTCCTGCTTCAAGTGCTTGTTGTGATTTCTTGTATCATTATTAAATCTAATATAATCATTATAGTAATAGATATCTAAATAAATATTTAAATAATATTTCTTTTTTAAAAATTACCTCTGTATTTGTTCTTCGTACTTTCCAAACACTATGAATTCCTTCAATTTTATGATATAAAACTATCAAAGATGGTTCACTGCTAGTAAATACAATTTCTTGAGAAACATTAGTGCAATAATTAGCTCGACCAAATGGGGATGATATATTTTTAACTACTGGTGCAACTTCTTCCATAGGATGAAGCATACTGAAGATGATAGGACTCTTATCAAAAGTTTCACTACAAAAAGTTTTCAAAAATTTAAAATGAAAATACAAGATATAAAAATATATAGTATTACAAAATATAATTTTGATATTACATTTTTAAAGTTTATGACATTTTTCTTATTAATTTAAAATTATGAAAAATTCAACACACACTGCATTATATAATTTAGATCTCCAAATCACTTCAAATTTGATAGGTTGCTTTTTATAGGCAAGACTGTGTTTTAGAAAGATTATATTTAAAATTTTATTTCTGTCCAACTTATGGGGGATGAAAAATATGCATATACAGTTAACACAATACCAAAATATGTGAACATTTATCAGAATATAACAGCAATTTTTAATACATTGATTTGGATACTGTTCTTTTTTATACAAAAGTGTACTAAAAATTTCTAAAATTACATTGTAAAGAATTCTATAATGCAGCATTCATGACCCCATTTTTCATTACAAGATTTTTTGTACCCCAGGTATTAAATATGAAATAAAACATACAAATACATAAACCATTTATACACTTATTAAGATGAACACAATCAGCCAACTACATTGAAAATACATGTATGTTATCATACGTTAAATATTGGACGTTTGTGAAATTACATATAAACTGAAATTCAAGTATTTGAATTTAATTTTTGCGACCCCAGCATTTCGCTTCACGACCCCAAATGGGGTCGCGACCCATAGTTTGAGAAACACTGCTATAATGGATAGTTCATTACCACCACAGCTATGTTCACTTTATCCCACTCCCGACAATAACAAAGATCCATAGGTGGTCTGGATCATGTCACTTAACAATCCACTTCTGTGCTTAAGATTGCCCAATAGATGAGTTGAATATCATATTTTATTATTAATTTATTTTTGCAAAGAACGTTTTCTTAGATTGTCAGTATTATTAGGAAATGACTGAACTCCAATATCATGTTGGCAATGGGACACTATTCTACAGAAAACATTGTGTTCTTGTTCGAATATTAAATTACACTGATTTTTTATGGTTTTCATTAAATTTTGTGTACTTTATCTCACACTAATGTATCTACAGTGCATCATTACTCTTTACAGTATCTGTGCAATAATTATTATTTAAAATGGCCCATTTAAGTAAAAAAGACGGGATACAAATTTTAATAATGATTGGATATGTGAGAGGTGTTGAAGTAGCAAACTCTTTTTAATGGAATTCATTCTGACTGAAAGCCCATATCCAAATCAACTGTTTCAAAGACATTGCAGAGGTTTAATGAAACTGGGAATGTTAAAGAACGATCAAAACCTGGATGGTTAAACAGTGTTACTAATGATGAAAATTTGTTGATAGTTGTGTTACACATGATATAAAATACAAAACATTCTAATTGTCATTGAACCATGATATGAGTAGATCAATTATGGATTACATCAATACAAAAAAATACTGAAATGGGAAAGTGCCATCCCTACAAAATGCACTTACTGCAAGAACTGAATGAAAATGATTTTAACAGCAGTATTGAATTTTGTGAAATAATAGAATAATAGTAGATGGTAACTTCATTAACCATGTACTATTTCCTGATGAATCTACTTTTTGTTTAGAAAGACAGGTTAACCCCCATAACTGTAGATTTTGGTCAGACATTAATCTCCATTGGATGGAGGCAGTCCAGTCCACACCTAGCACTCACAAAAAATTAATGTTTGGTGTGGCATCATTGGTCAACATGTTGTAGATCCATTTTTCCTCAATGGCAATTTAACATCTGAGAGATATCTACAACTTCTGTAACAAAAAGTTATATCCCAACTAAGGAAATCTACTCAAAACTATGACAATCCGGATCTACCAGCAGACACCATATGGTTCCAACAACATGGAGCATCAAATATGCCAGTATTTAGACGAAACATTTCCTTGTAAATGGATAAAACAGAGAACAATCGAATGGCCACTTTGATCACATGATTTAAATTCTCTTCATTTTTTCGTGGGGGATCATATAAAAAAATCCAGTGTATGTTAACAGAATAATGCATATGGAGGAATTGTCGGAACAAATAAAGAATGAAATTGCCAGTATTTCACCAAATACTTTAACTGATTTGTTGCAAAACTTTGTTCAACATGTCCATTTGTGAAGAGGTTAACTCTGACCTGTCCTGTTTTATTTTTTTATGCACTTTTATTATTTATTGTTATTTTCAATATTATCTAATGTATTATATTTTAGTTTAAGAGTTGACTTACTTCCACATTCTCCGTCATAGTAGTTAGTAATCACATGTTACAGAACCGGAATCCGTCCTCTGAAAGAGTTTTCTCAGCTAGTGACGTCATCTAATCTGTGTGGGGAATCAGAGTTCGAATTATACATAACTTATTCCCCCATCTCCTGTGGTCATAAACAGATCAAACGAAGGAGAGAGAGGAAGGAGGAAGACATCTGGAGAAAAAGGCAATGTGCTCTCTCATAACAAGCATGTAAGAAATACGATGACAGTACAAGTTGTATTTCAATCAGTCAGTGGACCTTCGTCCCAAATATTAATAAATTGCGGGAGGAAGTTTACATGCAGGTGTCGGACAACAGTCAAGATACCGACACCTAGCTCAAAAGCATTTCAAGAAAGTAAACATCTAAATTCTCTCCCTGGGAAAAAGGTCAGGGAAAGGTCAAGGGTATATAAAAGCCGTTGACGCCCTCGATTGGGGCTGCTAGTTCTAGTGACTCTCTGCTTGGCTAAGTTCCTCTACTGTGAATCTTTTTTTGGACTACGCTCTCGGAAGTCGACCACAAGCCGTTCCTGCCTGAAACTGAAGTTTCATAACTTCTTCCTTTGGGCAAAATTTTATCCGTTAGAAGTTCTCATCCTCCTTGAAGTAGCAGTCAAGATTGTCACAACCGTCAACTACCGGTCCTTTCCAAACCGGCAGTTAGTTGATCATTGTTCTTACCACCAGTCTTTCTGTTCATCTCGTAGTGTGTGTCTTCAATTTCTTTTAACAAAGACTAAAGACTTTAAATCAAAGACTAAAGACTGTCATTACTACCAACCATTAATCGTGTCTTCCAAATCTACGTCAATGGATAATGTGTCAAGGTATCTCTTTCTCTAAGACAGGTGATATCATTCTCATGTTTATGATAGAGATCTCACTATTAATAAAGGAAGGTGTTTTTGACGAATTTAGTCTTTTTCGTTTCGCTAAGCCATCATTACGTCCTTACTCGCGCTTAAATAGATATACCATTCGCTTGTTTGTCAGCATCGTATACAACGATTCCGATTGATGTCAGAACTGACTATCACCGCATTTAGGCCTAATGCCTGTCATTATCGTCCTGAGTCCCACATCTGTATAAGTCTACCACTGAGCCGATATGAGAACATAAAAATGATCTCTTATCGATGTTTTGATCGGTATATAATTAAATTGTAAAAAGGATTACTCTGTAAACTAATAAATTTGATATTGTTATGTAAACTTATGCAAATGAGCGAATTATGGGATTGTAAGTCACTCAGTATAAAAACAGAAGCAACTAATGACACAACGAGGTGTTGTATTGATATAGGGTTGGCAAGTGACAATTCAGTTTCTAGTAAAGGTCTACAATTACTTGAAATTTGTTTCAGTGATGGAGGTAGTAGAATTAAGTAGTATTTAAGGTTTATTTCCTGTGAATAATTGAATTTGGATATCTGAGTTGGATTAAATAAGTTTTGTTGATTGATTGATTGTTGCTTTATTAGTGTTTTAATAAAGCTTTAATTAACCTTTTTGTAAGTGTTGTAAGTTTAATAAATTTATATTTTTTGTTATTTAACTTGTTTTGAAAATTTATTCAAATTATTAGCATAAGTTTCTAACCTCGTTTTTTGTCAGTTTAGATCTAGCACTTGTTACTTATAGTTGTAAGTTTCCGGTTTTGTTTTGCTGGTTTTGCTGGTTAGTTGTTGTTAGATTCTTTTGGATTTGATAATATATTTAGCTTAGAAATTAGTAAAAAGACATGAGCTCAGGCCGAACTCTGGAATTTGCATAGTCAAAGAACTTAGGTTAGTTTATAATTGTTATTACTGGTATTGTAAAAATTTGCAACTTTGCACATTATTGCCAAGAAGTAAATGGACAGCACTTGGAACATTTATTGTAAACTTTGAAATTTTTTTGATTTTTTGATAATACAGTATGTTGAATGCTAACATAACTGTTGTCTTTATCATCATTTTCCAAAACTAAGATTTCAGTATCTTATTAACATTTTTGCAATTTTTTTTTGTAGAATAGCATCCCATTTCTGGCTGATGATTCTGCCATGCGGAAGCATTAGCAACGATCGCAGTGAATATTGCTATGAACATTGCGGTAAAAGTCAACATGGGTCTTTTTTTAGGTTTTCATAAAAAATAAGGTAGACATGAGCTATATCACTGAATTCAGGATGAAATGCTCATTTCAAATACAGTCAAATTGACCTCTAGTGCCCTTTAAAAAAAGTGAAGTTTATCTTGTATTTCGAAAACAAATGACAATATAAAGTTGAAAAAAGTATGGATAGTAGGATGTAAACACTCCTAACCTCATGTCAAAACCAGTCTCTGCATGTTTCAATGAGCTCCAGCTAAATCTCTTAATTCTGTTGGATTACCAGTTCAAGACATCTTTAGTTTGAGTATATTTATGTTCTTTAATGTTCTGGTGAGTGTTTTTGTCCTTGTTTGTGTTTTCTGTCCCTTCTCAGCTGAAATATTTTGATATTTTGGCTGGGAGCCTTCTCCCATTGCTTTCCAATGGGAGTTTTGGTCTTGGTAATTTCCCCCTTTTTTAAATTATTTTCAATTTAACTCAGAATTTCTTCTAATAAACTTTAAATATTTCTTCCGTGGACATCCAAATCCATTGGAATTTTTAAATTTGGCTAAATAATTAATTTTTTATTAAACTTTTAATTTTACATAGACTTAGCATTCAACTGCCAAGTCCTTTTTCAATAATTTTTTCTAAAAATTTTCTGTAGTGACCCTTTCGTTTTTTAGCATCATTTTGTTCCTCATGTTGCCTATTTCTGGTAGTATTTTTTTCATGGTCCTCTGATCAATATTTTGGAAGCTATTCTTCATCAAAATTTGACAACCAGGTTTAAATCTTTGAATTTAATGGATTTTTTTTGGTACTCTAATAGTCATAGTTTGACCTACTTACTATTTTTATAATTGAAGAGGGTGATCTGAAAACAAGTTAAGTCCATTTTCATTAATTTTCAGGAGAAGTAAAATATGAATTGAGAAAGTATTTCTTATGTGAATGATTATCTACTACAGATATCGTTTCTAATTCATATACATGCATTTCTCAGTAAAATCTTGAAATCAGTCATCATTAGATTTTAAATACACAATGACTAAATATGATGATGTTAATGGAAACTTGCTAAGTCCGAAGGACTGAACGTGTTTTCAAATTACACTTTGTTCTTCATTAGAGGAAAAATTAAATTTATTTTGATTTAAGTATTAAAATACAGGCGATTTTTGGTATTCAAAGATTCCTTATTCATATATTCAATTATTCCCGAAAATTTATTTTTAACCACAGATTTGATTTTCGTGGCACTTTCGCGCTTATTCGCGGATTATTGCTGACTGGTGAAAATGCTGTTATAAATGTTACTCTTAATCGTAATCTCTGTCCTTCTGCCTGAAAAGTCTCACTATCTATTGTTCTCACTCCACAGATTGCAGGTAGGCCAAAAATGTACCAGTACATATTCTTGGGGAAATTCAAATTGTAAGGATGGGAGGTGCAAAAGTTGTGGACTTTGCTTTAATAAAGTATTTTTGAACGTTCTTACCGTATTTGCAGTGGAGAAGCTGAGCCGACGCCATATTCAACAGGTGATGTGCGAAGACTGGAGGATGACGTGTGTACGAATATTTAAGATTGTAATGCATCTGGTTTATATGTGGAGTATTTATTTTGTAATAGTGTTAATTAATATAGTGAAAATTAATTTAGCTGATATGAATGTAATTTTGTGTATCATAAAACGAGTAGTTTTATGTAAAGTAGTATTGTATTTAAACTGCACGAGAGAGGGTGTTGCGGGCGTCCTTCCAAAAGAGAACTGTTACTGACGTCGGACCATTTTTGCAGCCGTTTGGAGTGCATCGCCAATGACTGGGGAGAATTTTGTTTTTGGAAGGACCATAAGAAAACCCTTTCTGCTAACTTATTGTAAGTTCTGTTTTTATGTTTTTTATTTTGGTAAATAAAAAATTTTTGATTATTGATGGATCAGTTCTGGATTTTTGTGGACTGGCTAACTAATGTCGATATACATTTCCATATCATCGTCCAACTTCGACAACGAGAAAATGTTCAGTCGGCGGGGAGGGGTCGGACTCGATATGGCGACCGTCCAGCACCTGGGCGGGTCGTTATAAAACATTTACTTTTATTACTTCATGGGGAAGTTCTGAGTACACTATACTCATGGGAAAGGCCTGAGAATATATATTTAATCATTCGAAATTAGGAACTACTAAAATAAAAAAAAATAACTTTCCTTTTAACAATAGATAAAAGAGTCCCAAGAAACTTAAATTTTTAATGTTACGATTTCATTTCAAGAGCTTCTAACATGAAAATTAATAACCAATATAATAATTTTACCTTTAATAAACATGACAAAAATTCTCACAACAAATTTATTTCCAACAGTAATAGCAGTTTGTTTTTTTACCGCTCTGCTGGCAGGTTTAGGAAAACACTCTGCTCATGCACAAAGGACTGAGCAAGTTTTCATTGTTACTGTTCTCTGGACTGAGCAAGTTTTCAAAAGCAAAACAGAATTCAAGTGCCCCGTACACATCAATTAGCACGGTTTTGGGAACAAATTGGTGTTTAATAAGATAGACGACATCAATAGGAGTATGTATTTGCATCAAATAAAAAAATGACAAAAATGGACAGAACATGATTTGGAATCACACTCTTCAATTAGTTAATCTTTTTAGCGATTCTGGTAACTATTTTTACCATTTTTTATTATTAGTTTAACCATTTTTTTTTTGTACTTTTTCAACATTTTTAAATCATTTGTTTTTCATCATGTTTTTCATACTTTTGCAATCGCTATGGCTTTCAAAATAGGGAAGGTTACATAGCTTTAAATTTTGACAATAAAAGTGAAGTTAACTCAATTGTTGATAAACTAGTTAATGATTTTTAAACAACTCATGCTCAAGCTGCAAACAACTTGCAGGACAGTGGAAATATGAGAAAAGATCTTTGTACAGGAGCTAAGTGTCTAGAGTACCTGAATGAATCATTTACTAAATTAAGGATTCTCTCTAACCTTGGGATGTCTCCCTTGTTCTGTCCTTGTGTGGTTTGTCTTGTTTTGCCCTTGTGTTTGTTGTTGTTGTTTTTCTGTTGCCTTGTTGCTTCCTCTCTTCTTTGCTCCTGTTCTCTTTTTCCTTTTCTTCTGTTATCCTACTCGTTCCTTCTGTCTTTGTCTCCTTGGCAGTTGAGTGATTTTGTTCCTCATGTTGGCCGTTTGGGCTCTCCCCTTCTTTGGTTTCCCTTTCTGGGCTCAAAATTGAAATCAACTGTTGATGGCATTCCAACTGCAGAAATTCCTTTTCCTTCTTCTGCTTTGGCAATGCCAGAATGGTTAAGTTAGGTTCACTAACCATGTTTCCTTTCCTCTCTTTCTTTCTTCCTTCTTCCATGTGGTGTGTGTGAGTGAATGAATGAGTTTGTCTTCTAAATAGCACAATTTCCATATATGCAAAATAAAGTTTATTATTCATACAATACACATTATTAAAAATTATAAACCATTTCTGGGCATAAATAACTCTCTTATAAACACAACTTTGAGGCTCCTTGGTACTCTTTTAAGAGTGGAAAGAGACCCACCTATAGCTTTGACTGATTCTATATATATAAAAAAAAAACCTCGTGCCAAATTTCAAAGAATTCCAATAAACTGTTTTCAAAATATGTAACCATTTACATTCATTTTAGTTACCCTGTAGATACTACTAATATTCTTTTCTGTAAACTTATTTATAATAAGAATTGCAATTTTTCTAAAATCATATTAATATACAAGCACAATCAGTAGGAAGCAGATATTTATTTATATAATTGAAATACACAATATAAACAAAAATTATTTTCAGCCTAATGATGAGATCGTCACTTCATTAAGTACATAAAAGAACAAGCTACTAATCTTAGAACAGAATGGAACACTTAATTAAAAAACAAAAGCTTCACTAGAGCACATGCATCAGATTACATCAGAAATGACAATTAATGTATTGCTTAATTTTAGTTATATCATTTCTGATGTAATTTGATATATGTGATCTAGTGAAGCTTTTGTATTTTAAATTAAGCATTTCATTCTGTTCTAAGAATGGTAGATTTTTCTTTTATGTATTTGATGAACTTGTAAGGTTTATAGGAAATTTCATAATTGTTAAAGTAAAAATTAGAGAAATAACGAATCAGTTACCTGGCTCTTGGAATATGTCTTGGAGGCAGTATGGTGGATGCTATGTTTGGAAGTTGTATACTCTCGTCGGCAAGAATATTTTTACCAAAAGTATTAAAGTTGGAGATAATATGATTAATATTAAATTTAAATGTGTATATTATAATAAGAAAAATGCAAGAGACTTATTTTGAAAGAATAATCAAGTTTTATTATTTAAGTATGTTTGATACATTTGCCGATATGCAAATCAAGTACAGGCATAAAGACTGTTGGTTGCTGACATCCATAGTTTTCTTGTGGTGGATTTATCATTGGTGTGTGGTGTTTGTCAAAAGTCTTCTGTGGCTGTGAAGTTTATGTGGTGTTTTTTGTCCCAACCTGTTTTGTGGACTTTATTCAGTATTATTGTCTTGGATATTTATGTTTCTGAAGGAACTGCTTATTGTGTTAATACTAATTCAGTAAGTTTTAAGTGTTATTACAAAGTTTTGAGTAATAAAAGTTTGGTTATTTACATTATAGATGCAGTCTTTATTTTGTTGCGAGGGGTCAGAACTCTGGCGAAGCTTCAGGGGCAATCTTGAACTTTGTAAACTGATGACGACTTCATTAAGCTGAAAGTAATTTTTGTTGTGAAGGCATATAAAGCATTATGAACTTGTAGAGGCATTTTGGATAAGATATGAGGACTGAAACCAAAGTTGTTATATTGGATATACACTATGATTGTGAGACCCATTATTATCTATAGAATTTTTACAACAGGATATTGATCTTTCAGTCTTTCCTCAACAGGTGCTAAATGATATTGACTGGCATATATCATAAATAGTATGCAATATCTTAAAGAAACTCTTACAATCAATTTATTTATGTAATTTTCCCTTTTTTATCTATTTTTGATTAACAGAATTATGTAGATGGAAAATTATTCTAATTTTATTTTGTCTTGAATAAAAATACTGTAAAAGCTCAAGTATAAAGCAAAATTTATTTAAAATATTAGCATCACAAAAAATAAGAAATATTTTATTATTTCAGTTTCTAGTTTTTCATTCCCAATAAATATTAAAAATGAAAGTCTGTTGTATAGGATGTATGATGATGATATTTATTGATAAAACGAATGTGTCATTTAAAAAGCTTAGGGACTGTTAATATAGACTACAAACTTTAAATATCACTATCACTTTAGTTTTTTATTTGAAATAATATATGTTGAAAAATATATTTTTAAATTCAATACATTTATTAACCTACCTTTTGGAATGGTGTCTATCACTTATAATCCTCTCAAATAATAATCCATACTTTATTGACCATGCTCTAGAAACCTAATTTTATAAATTAATTGGATATAAGAATTTTAATTTATACTTTTCTTTATATATTAAAAATAATTGAATTATAAACGTTTTTATTTAAATAATAATTAAATATTTTAGTATAGTATTTATTTGAACATAATTGTAAAAAAAATCATCATCATCATCATCTAGGAACGGCCACTTAAGAGTGGGTTTCCTTAACCGTACAGCTGTGCCAGAGTTTTCTTCCATCTCTCTCTATCCAATACTAAGATTCATCCAGACCAAGGTTTGTCAGGTTGGATTTTACTTCGTCCATCCATTTCCTCCGAGGTCTTCCTCTTCCTCTTCTTCCCTGGGCTTCCCAGTCCATAAGGATCTTAGGTAGTCTTTCGGATGTCATTCTTTTTACATGGCCAAACCATTGTAATCTGCGCATCTCAACCGTTTGTAAAACATTTCTTTTAACATTCATCATTGTTCTGATTGATGTATTCTGCACTCTGTCACGTCTAGATTTCCTAGCAGCGCATCTCCAAAAATCCATTTCTGTTGCTAGTAGTCTCTGTTTGTGTCTTTTAAGTAGTGTCCATGTCTCTGCACCATAAAGGAGGATGCTTTGGACAATGACAGAGAAAAATCAAAATCATAAAATAATAAAATGATAATAGATATCAGTTTTTCTTGCTGAAGGATTAATTTCAATAATAAGATTGCAAAGCTAACACTAAAAGAAAGAATAATGGTTGGCAAAGATATTTAAACAATTAAAACCATATTTCTCCAATAATATTGTAAGAAGAAAATAAATCTCTAAAAACTCAAAAATTCTAGTATTTACTATAGTAGAATCTGTTTTCTTTGTCTATCTTCAGGTATGCAATGTATCATAAGCAAATAAAAAATAAATTATGGAATATTATAAACTTACAATGACTCATACATATATTACAGTGGCATAAAAGAATACAAAGAAAATTACACTTATATTTAAAATATAGGTGTAATTTGTAAGTATTTCATTTTATAATTATTGATTATTTAATAAATTACTTACTTGAAATGGTAATGCCACTTTGTATTCTTCTCCATTCATAGAAAAAACACTAATCCCAGCTGTGTCTAAAACCGAGATACAAGAGAGAGTTTCCACTGAAAAGAAATTTAAAATGCTTTTATATTAAATATACAATTCCCATAGCAATCAATGGTATTTTAATTTTAATGTTTTTGACTGAAACTAAATCTTTCTCAACCACTTTTTGATTTCTGGTTTAAAAATCTATTATAATTCTATTCATTTTTATATTTTTATTAAAAGAAATTTATATTGTACTAGCTAAAACTGATTTTTAATTATTATTAATTCTACAAACAAAAAATTGTAAAGACACACATGAAATTAATATACATTATGTCTGTGACTTTCACACTCAATTTATCTGAAACATTTCTATGTAAATCAAAAACTGTGCAAGTCCAACAATGCTTAAAGTCAACATACACAAATGAAAGTGTCAGAAAACAGAATGGTAAATTGAAATTTATAAACATATTTTTTTTTTTGGCAGGCAGAGGATTAAAGTAACTAATGATATTAATAAGCAAGCTAATTAAGTAATTAAACCTAATTAATATGCAAAAATTAAAATCATCATATCTTGCTTAATTTTCACCAAAATTTTTGAAAATTATTATAGTTTATTATGTTTTTTTATCATCTTTCTAACAGTGTAAATATTTTTTTCAAATTTTATTTTTTTCAGAACTTTATGTTCTATATATGAAATCAGTGAAAAGATGATTTTTTCATATAAAAATTTAGTCATTCAATGAAATAATTGATATTTTTGGATAATGGCAAATCATCAGAAAAAAGCAAGCCATGAATGAAGAAAATCAGATCATATTTTCAAAATTAATCAATAAAAAACTAATTAATATACAAATTTTGATTAATGAATATTAAGTTAATGTCATGTAATTAGATGAAAATTTGCCTAAGTTCATTGAAATTTTAGCAGTTTTAATAATAATTTGTATTTATTGACATGTTTTTTTCTTCATTTCAGTAATATTTATTTTAATATTTTATAAATTTTCAAGTTTATATAAAAAACAAACATATATGAAAATCATCTCCTCTTAAACATAAACAGCTATAATACTCTTTTCTTTCTATAATTGTCCTGCAGATACTTTATTGACACACTATACCCAATACTATATGAAGTGCAATAAAATGGGCTTAACTGCAATTTCCCAGGAAAGTCTCGCTTACTTACACAAAAACAATAAAAGTGCCATGCTTTTCTTTAAATAGCCTGAGTTTTACATCCAATTTTCTCATTTTTTACATAATGATTAAGAAAATTAAAACAAAAAATAAACAAGAAGCATTTATTTATATCAACAGGATTAATCAAAATTTATGTATTATCAACAATATTTTTTCAGTTTTGTGAATTTTAGAGATCATCATATGAAAATTTCATTTTTCACTTAAAATTTCAAAAATAAAATTCTCTCATTCCAAAAATTGGAATAAAATTAAAATAATAAAATAGAATAGAAAGCAGAATCAATAACATTTGATAAAACATAATCCAAATTCTATTAATAGAATCCATTCAAATCATCATCTGTAAAAACATAATTTCAAAAACACTTCATCCATAAAAAATTTAGGAACCATCATCAGCAACATATATTATCAGCCAATAATCATAAAAAAAACCAATTTGCAATAGCTGCATTAATTAAACCAGGATTTAATTTTTTAAGCATTTTTTATCATTTTTTATTCCATTTCCATGATTTGTCTATATGTCAATGGACCTGAATGAGTTATTAATTTGAGGCTTAAATAAAGGAACACCAACATTATATTCTTGAAAAAAAAATCAACTTATATTCAGCTGATACAATATTTTCTGTTGATTCAACATGAAAATCAGAAAAGACATCAAGTTGTTCATTCTCAAGTAGGATTTGTTAATAATTCCAGGAAGGAAGATAATCATGGCAAAGAAAACAATAAGAAAAGTCATGCAGTACTAATATTTAATAATAAACTAAAATAATTTTAAAAATAAATAAATGTATCAGATTGTTTTGTTTTAAAATAATTATTTTTTGTAAAATATGAAGGATTTTAAAATGCTTACTGTATATATTTATATTGTATTTATCTTGTATTTAGAAAATTGAAAAAATTACCTGAATCCTTGTTAATATTGTAAGATGTTATTGTAAGAGGTTTACAACCACTCACACAAAATTTACACCATAATACCTAATTTAAATATAAAATTAAATTTGTTAATTTTTAAATTTTATCATCATTATAGAATAAGTTTAAATACTAAAACATATACCTGCTGAATTGGATTTTCAAGTGTTAAGGATTTATATACCTTTCTTGCACCATAACCACTACCACAACTCCAAACAACAGTTTGGCCAGACATGTATAATTCTTCTTCTCCATCACCTTTTATTGATTTTCTTAATTGCCACTGTTCTTTCTACAAAACATATATGTCACAAAAATTTTTCTTTTTCATTTTAAAAATTTATTCTAAGTTATAATAAGTTTGAAATAATTTTCATAGAATATAAATTAAGTTTATTTAATTGAGCAACATCAATATTATAAAAAATAGAATTAGTTAATGTCAAACTAAATAATATTCACATGATATCATATCCAGCCAGATATAAATCTAATATCTACGATTTTCAATGTTTTATGCTATAATATATATAATAATATATATTTCATTCAGTTTGGATAATATTTATGCAAGATACTGTCTCAAAATATGAGTATCTTTTACTTTATTAGCAATATTAATCAAATGTCAATCATTTTTAATAAGATTGGTCTTCTAGTGTGGTCTAATAACATATACAAGTTTCATCCAAATAAGATTATATATATTATATATATATATGAACTATCATGATGATGGATGAACAAATAGACAAACCTAATTCATATATTCTTTTATTCCATTTTGGAAGAAAAAGGATCCAAAAAAACAAACACAAACCCACATGTACCATTAGAATTTTATAAGTTATATACAGGTATTCCCAGACTTACCTATATCTAAATTTACATAAAATATTTTCCAAATGTTATTTCATTTTTTTTTAGGGTTAAGCATAAAAATTTATTAAATTTGCAAGATATAAATCCAAACATATTAATTTGCAACATTTAAATCATATTACATTATTTATGTTTGGTTATTGTTTGTTCATCTTAAATATCATATTATGACATATGATATTTAAAATATTATATTACCTTAAATATCATACTATAATATTGTATAATGCAGTGTTATCTCCCTTTTAGTCAGAGAGCAATATAATACTATAATGCAGTATAAGTGCAATTACATCAGTCCTGTAGCTCTGGTAATTTTTGTTTCAGAATTTTTTCAAAAATCATTTTTCCACTTTTGCAAAATTTGAATTAAGTAAACCTTTTGAGTCCCAATTATTTGTGGAAGTTGAGGAATATCTGCAGAAAATAAATCTTTAAAAAATAAAATATAATGCAGTATTTACATTTGGTCTATCTTGTATAGAAACTCCTTTCAATGCACAAAGCAGATCACGACTGGAATCCAAGCATGTCCTTATCTCAGCACTAACATCCACTGGCAGGTATACATCCCCAGGATGGTAATCAAGATGTTTGCGTCCATAAGGCACAAACTCCTGGGAGATTCCTGCAGCAATCATAGCTTCTTGGCCATCCAGATTTGCTGGTTTATTGAACACTAACAATAAAAAATTGCTAAGATTATCATCATTATAATTCTTCTAAGAATGCTATGATTAATATAAATAGACTTTAATAAAAATATATAACACATCAAATATGAATTTTATATATATAACAAATTTATGCAAAAGCATTTCAAAAAGTATAGGCTATATAGTAAATATAGCCTGTACTTTTTCTAAGAACTGTGATCTAGATGTAGGATTATTATTAATCCTACATCTAGATCACTCTTCTCAGAAGATATTTTCAATATTACTGGCTGTAAACAATATGCTAGGATTGCATTAATGCATTTTTTTTAATTAATAGAATTTTCTGGTATTCAAAAATAAAGATTGATGACTGCATATAGTCACAGTAATTACATTTGAGAACCATTGATCAAATGTTCAACTTTCATTCTTAATATTGATTCTTTTGTTATTTAAAACAATTACTAAACATTATCAGATCATTTATTATTTTCATTTTTAGCATATTTCATGCATCAACTAATATGTCAGCATTTAATGACACATTAATTGATGCAAACAAACAGCAAGAATTTATTTAATACTTTTATAATCAATAAACTGTCAAATCTGCTTGTCAGATAAAATCCAATTTTCAACTTTATGGATTATTAAATAATAATAATAATGTTTGATACTTGCTTATATTAAATGAAACAACAATCTAAAGTTGCCAAATACACTCTAATGGAATAATTTGGAATTGAACTGCAATTTTATTAATTATTTAAATTATAGCTAAGATTGAAGTACTTAATAATTCAATTATAATTTAATAATTTTTCCAAAATAAAAATTCATTATGGTCTGGGAGTGAACTAGGTAAATTATGAAAGATATAAACTATATATTCTTCCAAAATTGTCAGATGAACAATTAATTATTTAATATAAATTTAAGAACTTATTGGATATAACTGATCCAATATAAGAATCATTTACAAGAAGTCTTTGATTTATGATCACTAATACTTACAGCAGTGATGTCATCAAAAAATTGTGATTTGTCAATGCAATATCAGTGTCTGAGTTTGTGATCCAATAGTATGATATACAGAAATCATCGTTTTTTGTGTCTAGTTCTTATTGTTTTGCGTTTGTTATGTTTAAGATAGGTATAGTTCCTAGTAAATAAATAATGAGAATTCTATAAATTTTGGACATTTTCAACTTACAACAGTTCTGATTTATGACAGCAGGGTTTTTCTTATTTAAAATGAATCTGAAATCCATCATAAGCTAAAGAATATTTGTACATTCCAATACTATTGCTTCTATCTGAGCTATGTATATAGGTGCTTAGTTAATCCAGTTGGAAGCAATAATATTTCTGTATTTACTGTCATTTTCATCTAATTAATAAGTTACTGAATATGAAATAGTTATATATCCATCAAAGGGATAATTGAAATATCATCCCATGAATTGAAATGTTAGGTCTGCTCATTTGTGCTATTTATAGATATCTAGATTTTAAACAATCCGTATAGAGCAGTAGACATAATTTATATCCATGAATTGAAGAGAACCAAATATAACTGAAACATATACACTAAGGAAATTAAGGATGATGATATTAAAATAAAACATTACTGCTTAATTTTCTTAAATCTTTAATCAAGTAACCACTTCTAAACTATAGCAAATATTCTAAGTTTCAATATTATACTTAATTTATTTGATAGCTCCAAAATCAAACTTTTCTATTTTTATAAGAAATTTTTTATAAAAATGGATTCCATCTATTTTTATAAATTTCTAATAAAAATATATTTAAAGATGAATTGTTTCAGAGATTACTAATTAATGATCTCCAATAGAGACTTATTTGTTTGAACTATATTGGATACAAAGAAAGCAGAATATCCACATAATCTTTGATTTTTTCAAGCCATTGTCACAGACTCGAGCATCACAATTTATATTATTGGATAATAGAGATAATCCAAATGATATGGTTATAGTTTAAAAAAAAATGCTTTAAATTATCTGATTTGTTAGATTTTACATTTGTTGTAAATTTTTCAAAATAGAAAATAATTGTGCATGTTTTTCTTGGTCTAAATTTTTTCTGGAACCAATCATACCATTATAATATTGCACTTATCGGAAATCTGTCTCAATTTACATCATCTCCAATAATATTGCAAGTAATAGAACCAATTATTACATAGCTTTAGTAACGACTATATCAAAAAGTTTCTCAATTTCATTGTATCAACTTGAATGAAAAGCTACTGAAATATCCCAATCCACAGTTTTTTGCTTTCATTATAACATTTCTAGTTCTATAGATTCAATAATAAAATAGAAGAAATTGTACTTTATTACACTGATATTTATATATATTTAAATTTGATTCAGCTTATTTTAATATTTCTAAAGCCACATCCTCAAAACTTTAACAATAGAACTTAAAATCAAACTAACAAAACTTAACCAATGGAAATTAAAATCTTATCAAAAGTATCTCATAATTTTAGTTCAAAGAGATTCAAATAAAAACCAAATATTATCCTATTATTAATGCTGTTAATAAAATTTTAGCATCATTAATTCAAAATAAACTGTAATTCAAGATTAAATATATTTGTGCTAGAATGATTCCATCAGTAAATTAATAATTTAAATTACAATTTTTACTATTTATCTGTAAACAAAAACATTCCTAATCTGGAATTAAATTAAAAATCAAAAAGATAGCACCTTTACATCTGAACAGCCAATATATCAGACAAGTTTCCATTTATAAGCTGAAACTTTTTGGCAATTGTTATATCAGATTAAATATAGAATCTACTACTCCCAATCAGACTAACTTTGTAGCTACAGATACTGAATGCAAAATCATAAACAAACACACTGGTACAATTTCTGCCATCTTTGTTATTAAAGGAACATATCTACAAATATGGCTGGATTTATGTATAAGCTAGACAAACTACCAGTTTAGCACCTCATTCTTCACTGAAAAAAATTATTAAATGCATTTTGATAAGAACTTCCTAAATGTTGCAACTTAGGAGCCACAATACTCATGAATATGATTGTGGCTACTGAGTCATTAGTAAATCATTAAAATTATTTGTTTTAATTAAGTTATTGGAATATGTGCTTGACTTACATTTTTAGTAAGAATTTCTAAACTCATTTGCCTGTAAAAATCAGTTTTCTTAAATTATTAAATCATCTTCAACTCTGGAAAATTATATACGAACAATTCTAGTCAACAGAATAGGAAATAGGTATTCTGTGCTTTTGTAGATCTCAAGAAGACATGACAGAGTGAAGAGAGGTAATCTATGGTAAGTGCTGAGAGACTATGATATAAATGAACAGTTGCTTGAGGCAGAGCAATGTATGATAACAATTAAAACAGGCATCATAGTAGATTTTAATTGTTTTAATTATTTACATATTACATTGCCTAATCCAAGATTTATGTATGATAACAATTTTGCAAGTGTGAGAATAAAAAAGGCATGTCAGAGTGGTTTACAACTGAGGAAGGGTTTGACAAAGTTGTGTGATGTCTCCATGGCTGTTTAATGTATATATGGATGCATGTATGAGGAAAACTGCTGTAAATGAATTAGGAGTGAAGGTAGGTGGTTAGAATGTGTGTTGTCTATTGTAGGCTGACAACATTGTTTTCCTTTCTCAGAGTGAACAAGGTTTCGGGATGTCTGTTACTTGATTAAATGAAATATGTAAGAGGAAACAGATGAGAAAAAATGTAAAGACAAAAAGTACTTGTGTTTTAGAGGGGTGAAGAATGTACAAGATGTGAGGATGAATTGAATGGGGTGAATCTGGAACAGATGGATGAGTTTTTAAACTTATAAAGTATGTTTGAAAGGGAGGGCCACATTGATGATGAGATTATGAGAAGAGCAAATGCTGGATTAAAAGTTGTAGGTGCACCTGGAATCTATCAAAGAACACTAGGATGGGTGTTATCAGAAAATGCTGGTTCCAATATTGATATTTGGAATTGAGATTTGGATATGGGATGAAAGGCATAGAAAGTATTTGAGTGCAGTGGAGATGAGTTATTTGTGAGGTTAGCTAGAGTGATGAGAAATGATTTTCTCTCGAAGAACAAAATAAGAAAGCAATGTGGAGTGGAACAATACGTGATAGATGCAGTAACTTAACTTTGAGATGGTTTAGTCATGTGGAGCAAATGGACAAAGCAAAAAATGAAGAGCAATTAACAAAGCAAATATATATTTGATATGTGAAGGTAAATGTGGGAGACAAAGACCAAGGAAAGAATGGAAAAAACAAGGGGATGAGTATCTGATCAAATATGGGTTTCTGAATGTTTATAAGAGGTAGACATGTATGAAAGAAGAATGATTGTAGAGGAAGCTGGTATAGTATTTTAGAGACAGATGTATGGCACCATCTGATTAGTAAGATTCGAATCTATTTTTTTTCTGCCATATAATTTTTTCCTTCGAGTACTGCCCATCCTCTTACAAGGATTATTGTCATGATGATGATGATGATGATGATGATGTAAAATAGGGAACTCAACCACTGAATGGGTAAAAAATAATTTTTTGAAGAACGATGATCAAAGATGAATTGTTTTGTACAATTTTATGAATTACTTCAATAATGATTTATTTAGTGTAAAAATTTCCAACAACTAGCACATCATTAAAATTCCATTGTCGATTTGGGTTGTATTAATTTCTTCGTGGAAATAAACAAAAGCGATTCATTTCAAAAGTTTCATTCTTCGGAAAAATCTATATTTTTCGCTACTTTCGATGTTTTCCATATTTTAATTATTATTCGATATTCTGTAGTATATCTATTTTCCTTTTGTTCAAATTTATGTGTTATAAATGTCAGCATATTTACGAAATATGTTTTTAAAAGCAAGCATGGATGTTAATGACTTCAGCAAATTTTTTTAAATTTTATGTATAATATTATAATACAAATACTGTTCAAATAATGGTACAATTCTTGTTGAGCCGTAGCACGCGGATCTATGATAGGAGAATTGAAGATTCGCCGTCCACCGACTGATGTATAAAATATGAATCGACAATTATTAAAGATTCACTCCAAAACTATTTGGCTTTCAAGATGTTTTTATTAAAATAAGAATTTAATTTCGAGTCGACGGGCTCCTATCATAGATCCGCGTGCTACGGCTCAACTAGAATCTTACCCAAATAATTTTTATTAAATAACGATTCTACTTTTAGCGTGTTATTATCTTAAAATTTAAATACTCACATAAGCATAAGTTGGGAAGAAGTGAAACAATATATTCCCGGCAAAGTGTTTTTCAATTTGTCTTCGCCGCTAGCACGTACAACAGCGACACCTCTAATAATTGTTTATTGAAAAAAAATATTGTTTTGCTGATTTTCAGTTACAGTATGATGAATTTCTAATAATGTACAATACATCATTAAAGAAATTTGAATCATAAAATAATTGTTACTTAAATCGTTATTATTTGAAACGCTGTTTGTTTATATATATATATATATATAATACAAATCGGCACTTCCATCTTGGAGGATCCCAATTCAATTTCCGAGTTTCTCTAGACTTTTTTCTAGGATTCTAGATCGGATTTTTTCAGCCTCGTCTTTGATTTGATATCAGATTCTATCAAAGTAATTCAATTTCCGAGTTTCTCTAGACTTTTTCTAGAAGGATTCTAGATCGGATTTTTTCAGCCTCGTCTTTGATTTGATATCAGATTCTATCAAAGATGTGGGCGGTCCGCAGTGGGCATTGAAATGCCCTGCTAATTAGTAAAAAGCGGCATAAAAACATTATGAATGTTGAGTACAGTACCAAATTGAAATTTTTTCAAAATCTATTGTTTTCCCACCATTGATTAATAAGGGCAGAATTATTCTAGAGCTCATCACTATACCAAAATCGATATAATTGTGTCAACTTGATAGGAATAAATGAGTAGAAATGTATAATTACTTAAGTCATCGAAATTTACTTTTCAAATTTAATGTGGATTTTTGAATCTTCTGAAAAGTCAAAATCTAATGTGTGTTCATTACGTAATAGATAAAGTGTGATCCTACTATAAATCTATTATTCGTTGTACAGTGAAATAAAATAAAACAAGTGAAATAAAACAATAAACATAATATAAATGTTATATAATATTTATATAACTATAGGTTATTTATTTATACATTATAGTATATAAATTACTACCATCCATGACTTTTTTACTACCAATTTAGTGTGATTGGCATTACTACCAATCACACTAAATTAAGAATAAATATGATCTCAGTAATCCGATTATGTTAATGTGTCTTGGAGGAATGGTTTCTTAAAATGGCAACTTCCGCTACAAATTGTACATTATCCATCATTCATAGCCTCTCTCCAGTATCTTCTGTCGCCTGTCTCTATCGCAATGACTCATATGAATATTGCCCATGGATGGTATGCCCTTAGGGGTTTAGTTCATCCATGGTTCAGGTAAGCGGGACATCTGTTTCGGCCCGCATGCCAGAAACACAAAAAAAAGTCAACTTATTAAATAAGAGATGAAAATGAAATTTTCAGAATAAAATCATTCAAGATAATGGCTTAGAATGATTACATAATTAGATGAGTATAGAAATGAAAATTGAATAGAGTGACCATTCGTCCCGAATTTTTTGTACAGTTCCAGTTTGTCGTGCATCGTCCGTATCAGTAAATGCTTCATATTTTTAAATCCATTCCATTTTTAAGATAGAAGTTTTAAGTTTTTGAAATTTGCGCGCAAAATCAAGTACATTTAGTTAATTTTGTTTGAAATGCAGATTCAAAATATACGTTAAGTCATTCCGTATCAATAGTACATTTTACTATTCGAATTCTTCTGCTTTAGCTTAATATTGGATGGTTTTAGGTATCACGGTTAATTTTAAAAAGCGTGTTATTGTTAATTAATAAAATAATATATTTGATAATATATATATGAAAATAAAGCATTAAAATTATATTCGGTTGAATTTTTATTTGTCCCAGTTTGGTTAGGTTAGGCCGACATATCACACGAAGGATAAACTGTATCCGGCGGCGGCCACTTATAGAGCCCATCACAGGGTGGCCAACAACCATGATGGTGTCGATCAACAGGTTAACCTCGGCCAGATGGTAGAAGCATATTGTACTTACCTGGAAGATCCGGGTTCAATTCCCGAATCCTACATCTCCAGTCTTTTAGGAGGAGTCCGAGTCTGGATAACTGAATCTCATCATTCACCTGCAGCTGGCTCCACCAAGATTATGGGTGATCCATGGTGGGCATAGAAATGCTCCGCTGCTTAATTCTCACCGAATAGAAAATGGCGTATAACCACAGAGAAAAACCGGAAGGTTCAAAGATAAGATAAGGTGTATCGAGCTAAAACTTCTCCTAAAAAATATGAAAGTGATGGGCCTGAAATTAAATTCCTGATAGAATGCAAATGATTTATCATGCTTCGGCCAAATGACCGTGTAATAAAGCGATTACTTATGGTGGCTAGGTTCAATTCTCGTCCACACTTCCAGTTTTCCTGGAGTAATCTAAATCCAGCCCGTTGAACACTACCCTTTAATCTTTCAGTTGACCCTATTGTGGATGTTAGTCAGCCCTGTGGTGGGCTCTACAAGTTGCCGCTACCAGATATAGCATATCTCGAGTGTGATATTGTGTTTAATGGAATATTTGGTTTTTGCTCATACGCGTCGCTTAAAGACTTTTGTTTGTAATTTCCCCACACTCGTAGTTCCAAAAAAACTGAAAAATACTGTACTTTGTGCATAATTAAGATTCCAAAAAAACTGAAGAAAAATACTGTACTTTGTTCATAATTAAGATATAAAATTTTAATTTGAAATTTGTTTCCAATATTTTAATATTATAACAAGTTTTTCGTTTACCGACCAATTCGTTCTACGACCGAGTCGTGAAAACGAAATCCAGTCGTTAAGTGAGGAGTACCTGTATAATATAGAATCAGCCGGATGATCTTGGAATAAAACAATTGCTTACCTTGGAGGTTCCTGATTCAATTCGGTCCCACACCTCTAGATTTGAACTGTCCATTGAATTTTATTCTTCAACCTTCCGAATGACCCCGTCATGAGTGTTATCTAGCGCATGACAGATTCTAAAAAGTGCTCACCGCCAATAGTATACCAAGTGTGATTCGGTGGCGTAATTCAAACACACCAATCAACAAAGTGGATATGCAAATATTATATATATTTATTTTTTTTTTATCCAATCGGGCGGATGGCCGCGGTGGAAGTGTATTGTGCTTCTATCATAGAGGATCCGAGTTCAATTCCCAAATTCCAAACCTCCAATTTTTCAGGAGAGGTCCGCACCCGGCTCGTTGAATCCCGTCATCCATTTTATGGCTGACCCGTAGTGGGCAATAGAATGTCCCGCCGCTTAATATTCATCAGTAGAAAGCGCACTACGGGTGCGCTTCTACTCATGTTTAAAAACTAAAAAATAAACTGTACTCATGTTTATTTTAACAAACATAGCATAAGTGTCTTCCTAAGAAATTAGTCAAAAGTCAATAGTAATAACAGAAAGATCTAGTTTAGTCACAAATTCCACTTGTGCATCCTCCATATTGAGAAAACTAATTATTGATTTCAAGAAGCAAAACTTCGATAATATCGAATATGATTATGTCAACCATCTCATTCGAGGTTCAAATGTTCCAATCTTCATGATTCGAGAAATTCATTTCCATCACAATAAACTCTATAGTAGCTCTCATGAACATTAATTCAGCATAAATTGAATAGCAGTTCCGAGGAAGATTTCAAGAGCAAAATAGGAACTGTTGAAATGTGCATCTCCCATAAAGTCAAGTCAAGACAGGAATAATTTTTCCAAGTTCAGCCTTTCATTTTTTTAAAAGTCGAGCACCATAAGATATGACATATCTAATTATGTGCTTCATTATCATATGTATTTAAGTTAAAAATAATAATCTTGATTTCTGTCTCTATGTGCTACTAAAAATATTACAATCTCTTAGGAATTTGTAGACTTTCATTACCACTTTAATCTTATATAACAGTTAAATCAATTTTTTCTTTAACATTAAATTACTGAATTTGACTTTTGCATACAACTTAAACGTCTTTTTAAAATAGTTAATTCCTATAACACTTAACTGCCATGTAAATGGCCCATATACAGTCATTGCTGGATTTATTGTTAACCATATCATTTAGACAACCTATTGAAGGCTAATTAAATTATCTCAGGTAAAGTACCAAGAAATTTTCCAACAACAATGATATCAGATTTTATATGCCTATTTTTGTTTAAGTTTATATTTACTCATACAGAATTGTGATAAATTTTTATTACTAGTAAATATGCCCGTCAAAAATGACGAGCAAACTTTAAAAAAATTAAACTGTTAATATTCTTTTGGTTCTTTTTGTTAACAGATGACACCACATTCCATTCTGGAAGAATACTATGTGGCGGGGTGAAACAAGCTCTTCCACAGGCCACTCCTGCGGAGGGTCAGCCGGATTGTGGAGGACGGGGATCGACTGGCCGGGCCGGACCCCCATGATAAATATTTTCAAGGGGTGGGACACAAGACTCGAACCCGAATCCTCCAGAATGGAAACCCGAAGCGTTTCCTCGCAGCCAATCCGACCGCCATATTCTTTTGGTTAGGTTAGGTTAGCTAGGTTAAGCCGCCATATCGCATGAGGAATATTCTGTATCTGGCGATGGCCACTTATAGAGCCCATCACAGGCTAGCCAACACCCATTATGAGGTCAACCGGATGTTTGCAGGAGGGGGTTCAATAACCGGATGTTTGCAGGAGAGTCCGGACCCCTCCTGAAAAACTGAAGGTGTGGGACCCTGATCCTCCAAGGTGGTAAGCCATAGCTTTACCACGCGGCTAATATTCTTTTGGATTATATCTTTTAATAAGGCAGCCGGATGGCCGAGTGGTAACGCTGTTGGCGTGCCACGCGGAGGACCCGGGTCTGGTCCGGATTTTTTCGGGTGACTGAGTCCGGCCCGGTGATCCCCGTCCTTCACCATCAGGCCACCTCCACAGGTGTGGTGCAGCCCGTGGTTGGAACTGGCCCCTCTTAGTAATCTCCTTGATTGGAAAATGGGCCTAAAATATGAAAAAAATCTCTTCTAATATGAAGAAATTGAGAATAAAACCACTTACATATATTCAAATGCACTATTAAGTGAAATGTGGTACCAAATCTTTCATTGTAATAATTGAAAAAATTGGACTTATATCAAATTTTGTAAAAATAATTTATTGAAATGGCCTTATCATAAATACAAAATTCTGAAAATTAATCCAAGATTTCAGGATTCACAATATTTTTACAAGAGAACATTCAAGTATTATGTAAACATAATATTGGTCATTTTAGACTTCCCCTCCCCATGTAAGGAATTTATTGATCCCTTCTTAAATTACGTAAGATTTTATTTCTCTATCTCTCCGCTACCGTTTAAAATAGTATACAGCATTTTATAAATTTGTAAGAGTTACTCCTTCACTCCCCCTTAAAATGATTACGTAATCCTTGAACACCCCTAAACTTTTTCATTTCTTAAATATTGGCTCTCTTGAATAAATTTTATATTGAAATTTAAAATAAATTGCTGTGCTAGTAACTTACTAGTTTACCCTTTGAATATAAAATATGAATTTCAGTAGCATAACGAAATGATATATAACAATTTACTGGACATCATCCGCCATTAATTTCAAAAGCAATAATCCTGTGATCATTATAATCCAATGAGACTACACATAATTAACTAACGAAGTTCAAAAACTGCTAAAATTAAAATTTAACTGGTATTATAAAATTGTGCTAGAAAGCATTTAAAGTATTATACTGCTTTGAGTGCTTTCTAACACAATTTTACAGAGATTACTTCATTTTCCAAATGACACAACCTTCGTAACTCAATATTATTGCCCGGCTATGCATATATCACGTGGTCATTATAATCCAATGAGGTCGCTCAGTTATCATTACTCTTCTAAGCATAAGCTTTTTTATATACAGTAGACTCCCTCTTATCCGGTCTCTATGGGACCGGACCTTAAGCAGGATAAACAATGGCCGGTTAAACCGGAAATATATGAAAAATACATTTATAAATTGTAAGTAAATAAAAAAAAGAATACATGTTGTAAATAAAGGCTTATTAAACCAAAACAGTGACCTTCATTTGTCTTTTCGATTTAAATTCGGTTTATTGAAGCAAACTTTACGCCATTATTCAATCCGAAAATATATGAAAAATACATTTATAAATTGTAAGTAAATAAAAAAAGAATACATGTTGTAAATAAAGGCTTATTAAACCAAAACAGTAATCTTCATTTGTCTTTTCGATTTAAATTCGGTTTATTGAAGCAAACTTTACGCCATTATTCATAAGAATTATATCAATAGCTGATGAATTATCTCTGTGTTCGATATATATTATCTCAGATTTAAACGCTTTTTTTCCTTCCGAATAATTTTATTCATTTTTCTTTCCATTCATAGCTCGACGAAAATGTGGAATGTTAAAGAAAGTCCGATAATGAGTGAACCTATTATATATGTTACCGGTATAAAGTATGAAATGCAGGCATTCTATAGAATGCCTGGCGGTTTTAGGCAAAGTATGAAACGATTAATATTATATATACTTTGCCTAGGCATTGTATATACTGCTTAGGTATTATATAGAATGATTGATGCTATTTAGACAAAGTATAAAATACTTCCGTTCAGTGCCGGATCAAAGCCGATTGGATCGATTGCACCAATCTGGTCCCGCGTGGAGGCAAATGAAATCATGAAAAGACTAATAAACGAAGAATAATGGTTTAGATTTACTATTATGGATGGGCATTTACACCCCAACCTTGAATATGTAATTTTTAAAAGATCCACCAAAAGGAAAGTTTTTTTGGAAAAATTGAATGTAAATGAATTGATTTTATTTTATCTCTGAACAGTAGTACTGAAGTAGATGAAACTCATTTTTAACGTAAATATAAGACCGGAAGATCTTAGCCATATAGGAAATGAGTTATATACTATAAATGGTATTTGCAGAATAACTAGTGAGTATTTTTTAAAATGGTATGATTTTCAACAAGTAAATCATTAATTCTGTTCTTATCAGGAATGTCATCGAAGGTTCTACTGTTATTATTGATAATTGATGAAGATATAGCTAATTGTAATAATTAGTTTGTTCTAAATAACATTTCTTTAATTATTAATAATGCTATATCAATCATCAAAATTATGATTTGTAGAAATGTATAATTGATTAGAAACTATTGTCTTCCTATTGAATGTTTTATCTATTCACACAATTTTTATTTATTTTTTTAATAAAGATATTGAATTAAAGAATGAAGAATAAAGAAAAAAGTATATTGAAATTAGTTAAAATATATTTTTATTGTTTTTGTTATATTTTATTCAAAGCAAAACATTTGTATTTAACTCATTACATTTTGAATTTCTATAATTTAAATTGACTATACATATTTTTGATTTTGTTTTATCAAGACAAAAGAAGCAATAATCTAAGTTTTGGACTATCATTTTTTTTATGTAACACTACAATTTTATATTGCATTAAAGAGATAATTATAGCAAAGTCATACATAAACACTTTGTTTGTTAAAGTTTAGAAAATAAAAGCAGTTGTCATCTAAAAAAAATAATTATTAATATAATAATTTTCAAAAATAATGTGAAAATTTTTAATTTTTTTAAAGCATTTAAACTGCTTTAAACTTGGATAGATTCCAAAACATTGTAATTATTAAAAGGCATAAAAAGATGAATTTTGAAATATGTTGCTACTATTTCTTCACAAGAAGAAATCAAAATAGTAAATAGACTAATAATTACTGTATATATACTAACAAGAGTTTTAAATATTTGTACTTTATTTAACACGTGTTTAATAATTTTTGTTTCTTATATCAAAAAATAATGGTAACTAACGTGTTGTTTTTGATGGAGTATAATTGGTGTCACGAAAATGAAAACTGCAAAGTTTGACATACTTTAATACAATCTTTCCTGTTTTAATAGCGATACTCCGCTTTTTTTTTTATATTGCTATCTTTAGGGATTGAATGAAATTGAAGTCCTTTTTTTTGTGTCGCTATTACATTGAGGAACGTGGCAATTATATGGCATGAGTGCTTCTCTATGATGACAGCTAACTTCTAAGCCTAACTAATACCAAAGACAGAGGTGCTGCCGCCTACAGTGTACATGGTCTATAATAAGGAGGGAACAAGTAGATATTATTATTAATCAGCAGTAATCAGAAAACATTTCTAAAGTATGGCAGTATGCTATGGAAACAAGTAGTATAATAAATATATGTGATGCTTAGTAAAGGGTGTCTCATAACGAACACAACTTTTGAAATGTCCACCATTTCTGTTCTAGTAAGTTGGCAGCACTGAACATTACATGATTTTCATCTGTTGTCTTTGTGGTTAGTAGTCACAGAGTGCCGAATAGTGCATGATTGTCATCTGTTTTCTATATGGATAGGAATGGTGCGCTTCACAATGGAACAGCATGTCGTCATAGCAAAAACTTATTACAAATGTGATGAATGTTGTGCAGAGACTGTTCGCAAACTCCATGGAATGTTTGGTCAACGTAATGCACCAAATAAGTCGACTGTGATGAGATTGATTGCTAAATTTGAGAAAACCGGTTCAGTTGTGGACATTAAACCCTTGGGGCGTCCTCATGTTAGTCGTTCTGCGGAAAACATCGCCATCATGAGTGATAATGTTGCTGTAAGTCCGATGAAATCTATTTGCTGATGTTCACAACAATTGAATATTTCCAGAACCAGCATGAAACAAATTCTGAAAGAAGATCTGCACCTTTGGGCCTATAAAATCCAACTGACACAAGAACTGAAGTCAAACAATCACGAAAAGCACTGAGCATTTGCCAATTGGGTGCTTGCAAAACAAAGAGTGGACAACAATTTCATCAAGAAAGTAATGTTCAGTGATGAGGCACACTTTCTGTTGAACGGCTTTGTGAACAAACAGAATTGCAAGATTTAGGCTCAGAAAACCCTCGAGTAATTATGGAGAAGTCATTACATCCACAAGTGACTGTGTGGGTGTGGCATTTAGACTGAGGGTGTAATTGGGCCATACTTCTTCGAAGATGAGTGCCAGAAACGCATTAACAATGAACGGCAAACGCTACTGCAATATGTTAAAAGAGTTTTTGTGGTCTGAACTGGACTGTATGAATGCTGACGAAGTACAGTTTCAACAAGATGGAGCAACCTGTCACACATCGATTGCAATAATAGACTTGTTACGAGAGAGGTTCCCTGGCTGGGTGATTTCTCACAATGGTGATGTGAATTGGCCACCAGATCTTGTGATCTGACACCATGCGATTTTTTTCTATGGGGGTATTTGAAATCTCATGTGTACTCCAACAAACCACGATCACTTCCAGAGCTCATGGCCGAGATTCAGCATATAATTTAAGAACTAGAGGTGCAAGTATGCCGAAAAGTTATGGAAAATTTCATCAAAAGAAAGTGTGCGCACCTGAAGAGTCATGGAGGGCATTTGAGTAATATCATATTTCATACATAATCACAGGTATCATACTATCATACACTGAAAAAATATGTAAATATGTAATATGTAAATTACTTAATTTTATCAATAAATTTGTATGTTATTATGCACTCAAAAGTTGCTTCTTTATGGGACATCCTTTATATGACTGTATCTAAAGTACAGTCATATACTGTACCTTATACAATCTTATCTTACTTTTTTTCCATTTCCAAGGCTAAACCTATGAGTGCAGCCTTCTATTTCTTTGTTTTCCGGTCTTTTATCTAAGGTAAAATGATTTCAATCCTGCTTTCATTATATATTATATTAAATTTTTGATATTTTAAAGAATTGTTTAATGGTATTTTTTATGTTTAATTAATATTATTATATTCTATTAGAATTATGTTATGAATGAGAATATTTATCTGTATTTTGAATTTTATATGTTATACATCTAATGATTACTGCTTATTTTCTCTAATTAATTAGAAATACATCAACAGTAGTACTAATTAGAAGACAATAACATTTCACAAATTAAAATGTAAAGAAATCATAATTGAATCTTAATCTCAAATCATGATTGAATTTTTTATCCTAATCTAGCCAAATTTTATACCTAGTGACCTATTTTAGAATTAAACTGCCAAATCAATAATTATTTTTTAATTACACCATAGTGCCATCATCAACTGGATTATTAATTATTTTAAATTTAGGCCAAGTTGGCACCATCTGTTATTTAATAATTAAACTACAATTTTTACTATTTTTTCAAAATAAAAAATTTGCCTTGGCCTGAAGTCAAATCAGGATCTTTGGGTTATTGTCTCAAAAAACAGTAAAAAATATAGTTTTCAGGTTAAAATAAAAGGATTCAGTTTTTTGAAAATGTTCTATACTTTATAATGTGCTGAAGATGGATGTACTGAAAATGTTACACAAATTAAATAAATTATGAAATGTTATTGTCTGCTAACTAGTGCAAGTATTGATGTGTTTTAATTTATACATTATGTTCTAGAATGAATAGTAGTTTGAATTGTTTTTTGAAAAATATTGTAGCTGATAGTGATTGTAATAACTGAAAATGTTTCATTTTATCTTGAATAAATTATTATTTTAAGTTACTGCTATGTAATGCTAAGATGCATTATTAAGTTGTATTTACAATCTTCTAGAATTGTATTTTCTTGGATTGGAAGATCCTTTTTATGATCTCATTGAAGAAGATATTGTCTTTAGCATGTAAGATGATACTTCTTATGGGATGATCCTGTTAGGGTTGCACAACAGATCACTAGATGGCCATAGTGACTGTTTAAAGTCCCCTTTCCTAACTACTATTACTGCTGCTACTAGTACATGCTTAAGGTTGAGATGCATGATTTGTAGAAAAATAAAAATATTACAAAAAAATTGAAAACATGATTATTTTCATAAAAAATTCATTTTGTAATAAGAAAAAATTTTTATATGTACTTTATTTCTAAATAAAAAGAAATGCTGTAATAAATATTTAGCCAATTATGAAGATATTATATAAGTAAAACAATTACTATAGTTTGGAGAAACTGTTTAATAACAATGGTAATCAAAATACAGCCTAGTCTATATCAGATAGGATATGAGCAAGACCTAAGAGATATGAAAAATTGGGCATATCATAAACATATTGGAAAACCAAAATATATATAAAAAGAAATCAATAAAAAATAATATTACTATGGGCTGTGAAGTAATACAAATAATTGAAAATATTTATTTCATTGTAATTCAATTAGATGTGATATATAGATATTAAAATATTAAGCATAATTTAACATTGTAACTAATAAAAGGCAATACAGTGGATTCCATTTAATTGGGACACATCGGGACTAAGCCATTTTGGCCCAATTAAGCGGCTGTCCCAATTAAATGAAGTAATGATAAATTCAAATTTTGATCCAATTAAGTGGCTATCCCAATTAAACGAAGTAATAATAAATTCTAAATCAATTAAGCGGCTGTCCCAATTAAACGAAGTAGTAATAAATTCTAAAAATAAAATATATAATTCGTAGGTAAATAGGATAAAAAAAATAATAATTAGGTACCTATTGTAATGCTTTAATAAAATTTAAAAAAATAATAATTAGATACCTATTTTAAGGATTTATTAAAATAGATAATTAGGTACCTATTTTAATGCTTTAATAAAATAGGTACCTAATTATTAGTTTTTTTACCGATCTCCTCTGACTTCTTCAATACTGGGCCGCTGATATTCACGCCTCACCCGCTAACTATAGAAATCCATTGTGCTGATATTCACGCCTCACCCGCTAACTATAGAAATCCATTGATCTAAGCTGATATTCATGCCTCACCCGCTAACTATAGAAATCCATTGATCTAATATATTCACGCCTCGCCCGCTAACTATAGAAATCCATTGATCTAATGCAACTTCTGGATCCTTTCATCACGCTTTCTTTTGAATGTTCCTGGAATTTCTTTCTTTAATGCCCTCTCTTTTCCATCACGCTTTCTTTTGGATGTTCCCAGAATTTCTTTCTGTAATTCACTCCTCATGCAGTTGATTTCTTTTATTGTAGGAGTCGCACTACGGTAGATTTTGATTTATTTTGGCGAGTCTATGATGGCTTGTATTAAATGGCTGGCTTTTAATTTTATCCAATAAAGCAATTTTGCTTGAAAGTGTAAAATCCTTTCTTGGCATCTTGGCAAAGATTTAAAAAGCAAAGCAATTTTATTCGAAAGTGTAAAATCCTTTCTTGACATCTTGGCCAAGATTTAAAAATTTTAAATGTGCAAAATCATTTCTTAGCATCTTGGCAAAGATTTAAAAATTTTAAATAAAATCAACACTGTAAATGATCTTGGTAAAGATTTAAAAATTTTAAATAAAATTGACACTGTAAATGAATATCTCTAGGTACAATGGCAGACTCTTAAGTAGACGCACACTTGCCAGACTCACCACGACAGATAGATATACTTGCCAGATGCACGACGATAGATAATTAATTTGCATCACACTGATCTTAAACAGACACACACTTGCCAGACTCATGACGATAGATAACTGATTCTCATCATGCTAGTGTTGCCAAATAAGTATTGTTATGTATTATTTATCAACGATGATATTTACTTATAATTTTCTAAAGGCTATGTATTATTTATCAATGATGATATTTACTTATAATTTTACTAAAGATATATTATTTATCAACGATGATATTTACTTATAATTTTACTAATTGTTATGCATTATTTATCAACGATGATATTTATTTATAATTTTACTAAAGAATGGAGTGATGATATTTACTTATAATTTTACTAAAGAATGGATGTTTATATTAGTGTGGCAACACTGTATCGACGATGTGTATGTAATAGGATGCAAAAAAACAATTCACTCCATTGTGTTAGTCTGTATTGTCTTGTAGAAAGGTTTAATCTGAATAATTATCAGTACAATAAATTGTTGTTATAATTTTTATATAAGAAATTTTTTAAGAAAGCACACAACAAGTATTAGTGTATGTAGTGTTGCCATACTTTCGAAAAATCCCTAATATATATCAAAAATTGAAAATTCTTTTTCTGCTACTGTCCCAATTAAGTGAAAAGTTGTCCCAATTAAGCGTTTAAATTATGTATTAGTTTATTAGTTTGGTTTCTGTTCTTTGAGATTTGGCCCAATTATGGAGAATCGACTGTATATCCAAAAATTATATAAACTATTTGAATTAGAGAGAAAGACAAACAATGAAATATAAAATTATTGACTGTTTGTTTTTACTAAACTTTCCATTCTTCTCTTTCTTCTTTTCATGACTACTCTGCTTCTATTACCAGACAAGTGTCATTTCATTCGTTCATCATTTTTTCACCTGCTGATAATCTTTTTGCTTTGAGATCAAAAATGCTTGTACTGTGAATGTTTGTATAATTTTTTAAATATTTACACTATTAAAACTTTATTCATTTTGTATCGTTTTTTATAATGTATTTAGTTTATTTTATTATTTATTATGATGCATACATTTTCAATCCAAATTATTTATTATAAAATCATCCAAAATATTCCCAAATTCCTAAATAAATCAATAAAGCACTAAAGCTGCCTAGAATTTTGAAACTCTTTCTCACCTTATAAAATGTTTTATTTATTTCTCTTAAAATATGACTTTATCTTATTTCATAAATGAACAAGATTTCATAAACTAACAAGAGGTGCTTGCCAACTAGGTAAAAACGGAAAGAAACCAAACTTTATAAATAAAGATAGGATCGATAGATAGTTCGATCTGTCGATTATTAAGAGGTATAATTCAAATTAAACGCTTAATCAACAATCAAATTCGGAATTCATTCATGATGCGAAAGAGAAAAATGCGAGGTGTAAGGCGGTCAGTGCAAACGCTACGTCAGCACTGGTTGCATAGCAACAGCGGTCAGCGCAAACACTACGTAAGCAGTGGTTGCATAGCAACGCTGGACTACTTGGTTCAAGGGAAGTTTTTATAATAAATGAAATTTAAAAAAAAATGAAAAGGAATACTGTAAATCAAATTATTTCGTGAAAGTTTTACTGTCTACGCAAAGTATATATAATATTAATCGTTTCATATTTTGCTTAAAACCGCCAGGCATTCTATAGAATGCCTGCATTTCATACTTTGCCGGTAACATATAGATAATTAAGTTAGTATAAACTATATTTATCTGGCTCAACATACAGAAAATTTTGGAATTCTATCACGAACCCAAAAAATAACACAGAAAATTAAAACTTTTATATAAAGTTTCGGATTCTATAAGGCAGATTAAACAGCGAAAAGAAAAAGCAGACCTAGCATTGGTTTTTATTTATTTATTTATTGCCCCCTCTCAGCGGTTAGATGGACATAAATGACATTTAAAGTAAAAGGATGCAAAATAATATAAAAAAAAAATTTACTTTCTCAATATTCTCAAATTTTAAAAAGCGGAAAATAAATGATTTTAGAAATAAATATAAAAAAAAAAAAATTACTTTCTCAATATTCTCAAATTTTAAAAAGCGGAAAATAAATGATTTTAGAAATAAATATTAAATAAAATTGTTGTTTCTTTTAGATTCTAAAAATGAGATAACTGTAACAGATTATATAGGCATTGGGAAAAAATTTAATTTTATATTGATTTAAATAGAAATAATTTTAGAACAATAATAAATTCTCTTTGCATTACACTTTTAGATGGAAATAATGTCATTTGTTTAACATTATCCATTCATTATCTTCCGGACGAAATTTTTATAGTTCACGTAACCATCTGAATCTACTTGATCCGCTAACAACACGTTTACTTCATCATCTGTCAACTTTTCTCCGACTCCTGTCAGAATATGTCGGAGTTCTATAGAGTGTATCCTACCGGTTTCGTTAGGATCGAATAATTTCAATCCTTCAATATAATCTTCGGCAGTTTCGGTTTTACGATAACGTTCCGCTTCTCGAAGAATAGGAAAAAACTCTTCCTTTGTTATCCTTTGACGAAAGTTTAGGTTCCTGCACAAATATCTTATCTCTGCTTTAGTTGGGTTGTGACCCATTATTCTAATAGCATCGCCGACTTGAGAAATATCTATTTTTCCATCTCCCACGTCGTCAAAAAACATAAACACATCTTCCACGTCGTATTCTGCATATTGTTTACCTTTTTCCATCTAAAAAACTGTAATCGAATGCACTATCAAGAATTTAGATTATCTACTACTTGACAGCTGGTATTTGTGATAAGATAGTATGAGAGTCGCTTAGTTTCCAAATTGTTTCTCTCTTCTATTATAGTTTGGAAAATAACAATGTAACAAGTTTATTTATTGGTGACGAATGATCAATAATATAGATATAATTTTCTAGGAAATAAGGTAATATATATACTAAAAGATGGAACAAAAAATAAAAATTATATTATAAAATAAATAACCATTATTATACAATAATATTATTTTATATTATTTAATCTTTCGCTATTTTTTATAATTAAATGCTCAAAAATTAATTAATATTACAGCGGACTCCCGTACAATGCGGAGGATACGTTCCGTGTGTAGAAAATCGCTTTATACGAAACATGCATTATCAGACGATTTTATACAAATTTAAAGTTGTGTCTGAGTTTCAGCACTGATCGCATATTGCTAATGAGATGTGCGTTAGTTTCGAATATGATTTTATTGTGTGCACAGTGTTAATTAACTTCTTTCAAATAAAATTTCTTTTAATAAAGGAAAAAAAAAAAACAGAACAGAATACAGGTAAACTATATTTTAAAAAAAAAAAAAAAAAAACAGAATACAGATAATTAAATTTTTAAAAAATGTTGTATGCAAGTAAATCCCGTACAAAACAGATTCCGAAAACGCGGATTCGTATAATCCGATGGAAAAGTTCTTAACGTTGTCATGGAAACGAAATAAACATCGTTGGTTTTTATTAGGCCTACAATCAATAAATTTAATAAGTAACGTTATAATGTTACGCGTTATACGGGACTGTTTATAGCGTTGTATGAGTACTAGTCACAATTTTTCGTCACATTATACCAATTCGCATTATAGGAGAGCGCGTTATGCGGGAGTTTATTGTATTTATCTCAGATTCAATCGAAAAATCTCGAATTTGATGATGATGATGATGATAACTTATAAATGTCAGATTTTCCTGAAGATTTTATCTAAAATTCCTAAATTATAATTAAATCGTTCGTATACTTTATTAAATTTAATTTATTTATTTTTTATTTTTTAACTACGTTTTGGGATTATAATGTAATAAGAGTAATTTGCATAAAGTTTCAAACTAAATTTTTTATGACTATAAATGATGTACGAATACTTTGTTTAAATAGTAACACACAAGTTTGAGTTAAAATCTTGTAATAAAAATTTAAATTTGTAAAAAAAAACGGAAAATTTTATTATTTTTTAATTCTCTACATAATCCTGTAATTAATTATTTAAGCAGTAGATATTATTGCGATCAGTGCCTTTCAGAGAAAACGCGATGCCTGGAACAACTGATATTTTCGAGGGCATTCAAACTTTAAAATAAAACTGCGGACAAAAAATAAAAACATTGATATTACATTTATTTATTTCGCAGAAGTTTATTTATATTTAAAATGACAAAATTGACAAAAGTAGAGAGTAAAAAGCCCCTAAAATCGTGAGGCCTGGGCAGTCACCCCTCTTGCTCTCCTCCGATAGGCACTGATTGCGATTAAAAAAAAAAAAAAGATTTAAATCTCAACAAAATTTACTCAAATATTTGTAAATTATTTTGCTAAAATTTTGATTTCTTTTCATTTTTGATGCAGTTTCTTTGTCGAAAGCAAAAATGAAAAATAAAAAATATCGCAATTTATTCGTGACTGCTGGCGTGGAAATCTAATTTATGATACTGTATAACAACCGAGTAATATTTCATCTAAAGAAAACTAAATACTGTTCACGTATATTTATGCTAGCATTTTTTATCATAGAAAATAAACCTGTTTATTGTAACAGAAAGTGGCCAATTTATTCAAGCAACAATCTATAATTCATAAAATAAATGTTTTAACAACTAAAACCTTTAATAATTTTCTTCCGACCCAAAATTATTTTGCATTTTTAGCATTATTTTAACTGTTTTAAAAAACGTTTCGTGTTAAAATTATCGAAAAAATAAAGAAATAATAATCTTTTTAAAGAATTTTCTATATAGTACAAGGAAAAGAATTATTAAATCAACAAATTAAATTTTAATGTTTAATTTATATTTAATGATGATTTCGGAACGTTTCTCGCATCAACACTTCTAAAAATAAACTAACTGTAAATTAAATAATAATTTTATGATGAACATAGATTTAAAAAATAAATAAATAAATTTAATAACGTAATAAATTTGATATTAACTATAAAAAAAGCAATTTTATGACTTTTAAAATGCCGGTGTTGATGCATTTATCATCAAATTTTTAGGAAGACAAAAATGGCTGTTTATATTTTATTATAAAAAAAAGAAGTATTTTAAAAATTTAATATTTATGCGTAGAAATAACCTTCGGCCAGTTGCCAATTAATGTCTTTCAAAATAGGTTATAAATTTCCCATTTTTTTATTTTATCTATTTGCACTGTACTCAGAAAAATATATTCAGTAAATCAATTTTATTTATTTATTTATTTATTTTTTCATTTGAATGTACACGAAAAGTGGTGACGTCAGAGTCCCTAGGGATTTTTTACCGTCTAAAATTTTTTATGCATAATTTTCTTTTCATCTCTAAATCGTTTAAAGAAATGTTTAAATGATATAAAAGTGATTTTCGAAAGCTAAAAAGGCGAAAACAAAATGTCAAAGGCTCATCCAACTATGCGTATCATTCTGGTTTAACCCTTTCTAGCAGAATGAGTTAGGTCCGTTTAAGTTGTCTGTTAGTTGTTTTAATAAATAATACTTTTATAAATTTAATTTATTATTATTATTTTAATTATTAAAAACGTGCACGTGCTGTTATAAATTCTAATTTTTTAATATTTTATATGCGTGTTATTTTATTTTTATATGACGTCATGGTATTTTATAACAATCTATTATTGCCCGTTTAAAAACATTAATACGATAAAATTATACAATACGATTAAAGCTAAATATGTATCGTGTTGGAATACAGCTTTTTTTTATCACGATAAAATCGCGAAAATACTGTACTGTACATGTAATTTTATTATTACGTCATCCATGATGTAATACATTTCGGATTTAAAAATTTTTAAATTAAGCAGACGATAAATTTGTTAAAGCGTCATCTGTCGAAAAAAAAAACGTTACGAATAAAAATTAATAAAAATTAATACGACAGAAGCGAAAATAATATCGAAAAAGAGCGGAGCGGGTTTGTGTCTAAGCACCACCTTCGGAGGCAAATTTCTCCTTAAGTTCGACGAGTGACTCATTTTAAAGATAATTTTTGTAAAGTATGAGTTTGAAATTATCTATAAATAATTTTTCGGCAAATTTATACGGTTTTTGCTCGGTTTAATGAAAGAAACTTGTGTTATACCGATACAGCCGGTCACTCTTTGGCATTGTTTCCTACCGTTTCTCGCTGTATCGGTACGGTTAATGACTCGTGTTTCGGTGGATGATGTAAATTTACATTATTGCGAATTGCACTCGGCGATTTCTAGTCGGATTTTGCTAGCAGGAACACAAGAAAATATTCTGGAAGTTAAACAACAAACACAGTTTGGTTGTCGCAGGCAGTCAAACGAGGCAGACACCGCTATACTTCGCAGGCGCTCTTTTCAGCTCTCCTGCAGGTCCGCTGTGTGTATATAAATAGCGGCGAAGTACGGTAGTAGTGGCGACTCTTTCATTATCCACCTTTCTTCGCATTTGTATCGGTTATGACGGACACAGAAGTAGTCAACTCCGGTAACACGGTGCCGGTCGCATCTAAAAAGAGCAAAAGTAAAGCGAAGAAATCTAAAAATGCACTGACACATCCGAAGATATCCGAAATGGTAATAGAAGCCATCACGGAACTGAAAGAGCGCAACGGATCTTCTTTACAGGCCATCAAAAAGTACGTGGGAGCGAATTTCAAGGCGGAAGTGGAGAAACTCTCCCCGTTCATCAAGAAGTACTTGAAGACGGCAGTAATCAAGGGAGTACTGATACAGACTAGAGGACACGGAGCTACCGGATCGTTCAAGTTGAGCATCACTCAGACGTCGCCGGACAAATCGAGAAGTCGGGACGAAACCAGGAAGAGTAGAATTATACCGGTCGTCATTAAAAAGGCACCGAAACCGAAGAAAGTGGCGAAGAAAACAAAGGCGAAAGTCGAAAAGAAAATCAAAACGGCGAAAACTCCAAAGAAACTGAAAGCCAAACCGACACCGAAATCGAGTAAAGTAAAAAAAGGTAAAGCATCCAAGGCTAAAAAATCAAAAAAGTAAGAGAGAGATTTTTAACGATTTAATAATCATTCGTAATACAGGTTAATGGTAAGTTATTTATGATGCTTTTACTTTTATAAATGGGAAAAAATAATAATAATAAATAAATTTGTTTTTGTTTTTTTTTTTTACGTTTTTATGATAAAAATCAAATTGTAAATAGTTGTAAATATACACGAAAAAATATTAATATTTATTTAAATAGATCATAAAATAACGTTTCTTGTACTTACTGTTCTGACAGCTGCAAAATTTGTTTTGTTAAAGTGTCGCATAATTATCAATGTATTTTGTATATAGTCGAAGATGTTCGTTTAAACTCTAAAAAAGCTGAAAAATAAGGGTCCATGAGTCATTAAAAAGGTAAAAAATTTTGAGTTGCATAAAATGTAATTCAGAAAAAAACAAGAATATTGTAGTAAATCATTTTTTTTGTGTGTGGATGTATATGTATATATAATAATGCAGTTATTAATATGTGTGCAGCGATAATAATAATACTCTTGTATGCAAAAAATCATGCTTTTTATTAAGTGTAAAATATATTAGAATTGCATTTTATGTAAAAATTTATTATTCGAAAGCAATTTTGATATGAAAATTTAATTAGAATATTTAATAAAATTATTAACAAAGAAATTCATTGTTGTCATTTTTCATTATTAAGCAAAAATTCATTTAAAATACGTGTACAATATTATTTACTAAATTAATTTCGTATTTAAATGATTGAAAAAATTCTTATCAAAAATATTTTATAAATTTTTAAGCGTTTTTAAATATTTAGTTTTTAATATTAAAAAAAAAGTTAAAAAAAATCAAATTGTCAAAATTGTGATTATAGCGATGAACTTGATGCTGCCATCTATTGAGCAACAAGTCATTTTATTGATAAATACTGAGCGGAAATCAAGAGAAAATTATAATCTCCGAAGAATGAAAGAAGAAAATTAAATTCACAGGAAAAAGGAAATTTAAATCTTAACTCTTTAATTAGAGATAATATTTTCGTTTTTACAAAAATTTAGTATAAGAAAACATTGCATCTAGCTACGAGCAACTTTTCAATTCTGTTATAATTAAAAAATATGAGTACAATACCAGTATACACTGTAATGGAGGCCAAAATAATCCTATTTTACGTTAATTCTCGGATTTTTTATGCTCCTTTCCAATCAATGAAATTACTAAGGGGAGGGGCCGATTCCATTCATAGGCTTTAACCACACCCGTGGAGGGGGTGGGAAGGTGAAGGAGGGGATAACCGGTCCAGCTCAGAACTCCGAAATCGTTTCGTGAGGTGCCGAACCCGGATCTTCCTGCGTGGCGCGCCAACACGTTACCACGTTGCCATCCAGCCGCCGATTAATTTTTGTTGTAAAAATTCAATTTACTTTGATAATATTTACTAAATGGATAACAATATGTTACTAATAAAATATCGTTACCCATATTTGTCTTTAAAGATTCTGCATTAGTTAAAATTGCGTGCAATAAAAAGATAATCATTATTTTATTGATTGTTCAAGTTAAAAATGGCATATAGACGTGTGCTGTTTTTATATCCTAGTCAAATAATTTCATTCTAATCTACAACTTTGATTTACCAGCTATAAAGGATGTGATGCAATTAGAGTTTTTTGACTCTCTCTAATCTTTAATTATCAACAGTCGAATTGATTTGCTACATAATAAAATAATAAGAATTTCGGTCTCTTATAATTCGATTATTTTAACATATTCCTTTATTATAATATTGTATATAGGAAATTATCTTTAGTATATTAATCAGTAACTATAATTATAAAAATGTTCGCAGTTAACATACAACGAAATAAAAATATGCAGAATATTACTCATTACGGTCATTTCTCTAGTTATGAACATAATTCATACATAAGTTTTGTTCGTAACTCAGATACTGTTGTTATTTTGGTTTCAAAAGTACTGAATATAGTTACGAACATAATTCATACATAAGTTTTGTTCGTAACTCAGATACTGTTGTTATTTTGGTTTCAAAAGTACTGAAATAATTTTATATACTGTATATTGTAATATATTTCACAATTGGACCAATTAAAAGTTTCTTATTTCACAAATTTTACTGAAAAATTCGGAATATAACGCAAGACATTTTGATGCAATCGCCGCCGTTTTCAAATACTGCCGTAGTATATTAATTAATTTGTAATTTTACGTTATATTGGTTGCTACAGCATATTACTTAAAATTATTGAAGAGTTTTGAAATTTCGTGAAATTTGACGCTCGTAACTAGAGGAGCGCCTGTATATTTATTCAAAAAGTGCCCAAAGTTATTGATTAGTCTACATAACGAAGGAAAAGATAAGGTTACCAGGCTGTCTGCTGCTTGTCATCCATTAATAACTTTTGAAATAATGAATAATTTTCATGAAATTTGGTAGGAACGTTCTACCGTTAAACATAATTCCGACTTAGTATCATTTTACAATCTAACTTTAATGATTTAAAAATGGCTGGCGTTCAAACTTTTGAGATACTCCCTTAATACATTTAAGAACGTTCTACCGTTAAACATAATTCCGACTTAGGCGCGGTTTCCACTGTGCGATTTCGTCCAGCACGACGCCGTCCAGTAGCTTCCGATTTCGGACAGCAAAACGTTTACGTGCTCACATAGGCCGTATAACGGATCCGTAACTTTTAAAACGTCATGTCGAAGTAGCCAATAACGAATGTTGTAAAAATAAACCAATCAAATACGTCGATAGAAAAAGTTTACTTCAAAATGGAGAAAGAGGTTGTTTTATCTATTGTTAACATTGTTCATTTCGATCAAATCTATGATTTTGATAAATATTATGTTTAATTTAACACTTTTGGAAGGAAGATACAATCATATAGTGATGAGTAGAGGTGGATAATACACGCTTTGTTATTCTAAAACTAAATATTTTACAAAACGAGAATGAACACGTGCACAAGACCAATTCGATTAGCTGTACTGTATTCTGTTCATGAACTTACCATCTTGTGTAAGTTAGTCCGTTATTCTATCCCAAGTATTATTTTTTAATATTTTGTCGTGATATTCTTTTCGGGATTTGTCGTAAAGACAAACGTTTTCACCAACCAAATTTATAAGTATTCGTCGTTTACCGCCATGTTTTTCAAAGTTCGTTTACAACAAAGTAGTTTCTTATTGGCTATCGAATCGGTGACGTCAATCCGTAAGGATCCGTATCCAGCAGAAAGTACGATAGAGGTCTAGTCGATCCGTTCCGTGATTTTGCTGTCCGTAAACGGGCCGTTGCTAGGATACCGGCTATACGGATCCGTTTTGCTGGACGAAATCGTACAGTGGAAACCGCGCCTTAGTATCATTTAACAATCTGACTTTAATGATTTAAAAATGGCTGGCGTTCAAACTTTTGAGATACTCCCTTAATACATTCTGAATTATTCATTAGATTTTTATGAAATTTTGCGAGCTGGTCATATATCATTGAAGATGATAACTATGGTGTATCAGTTAACTCTTTAACTGTAATTATTTAATAATGGCCGACGTTCAAACTTCAACGTTTTTTTTTCCTAATAAATTTCAAACTATTTGAAGACATTTATAAAATTTAACCGAATGATCATGATATTAATGATAAATTTGAAGTAAATTTAATTAATCCTGAAGATTCGACCGTTTAAAAATTGGGAGCATTCAATTTTCGGAAATTTCTCTGTAAAATCTAGAGAATGATTTAATAGATTTTTATGACATTCAACATAAAAGTAATGCCACTGAAAATGAATTTGATGGCATATCTTCTAATCGCGTCTTTTTCTTAATTAATTAATCATTCCAAAATAAAAGTACAGTCTATGACAGAAAGGTTTTGACATCTACCGTAGGGGCTGCATTAGAGGAAGATCCGAAGAATGAAAGAAGAAAATTAAATTCACAGGAAAAAGAAAATTTAAAAATTAACTCTTTAATTAGAGATAATATTTTCGTTTTTACAAAAATTTAGTATAAGAAAACATTGCATCTAGCTACGAGCAACTTTTCAATTCTGTTATAATTAAAAAATATGAGTACAATACCAGTATACACTGTAATGGAGGCCAAAATAATCCTATTTTACGTTAATTCTCGGATTTTTTATGCTCCTTTCCAATCAATGAAATTACTAAGGGGAGGGGCCGATTCCATTCATAGGCTTTAACCACACCCGTGGAGGGGGTGGGAAGGTGAAGGAGGGGATAACCGGTCCAGCTCAGAACTCCGAAATCGTTTCGTAAGGTGCCGAACCCGGATCTTCCTGCGTGGCGCGCCAACGCGTTACCACGTTGCCATCCAGCCGCCGATTAATTTTTGTTGTAAAAATTCAATTTACTTTGATAATATTTACTAAAAGGGCAAAGTTTCGAACCTAATTTATTTCATTAATATTTTTTACGCTATTTAATGTATAAATAAAAGTTAAGACAAAACATAGAAAGGAAATCATTTTTTTTTTCAAGTAAACGCTTAAATATGCAATATTCCTACCACTCCCTGTTGCTTATCAACCGATAGAATGGTTGCAACCCACGTTGTAGCCTACAACGATCAACAACTGCAGTAATGACTCAATCAGTTTTTGAGTAGTGTACAAAGCCGAACCTTTTCTGTTTATGTCAAAATCTTTCTGTCATAGACTGTACATCCAGAAAGGTAAGAATCAAACTGACCTTCCCGCGGAGATCGCGTCGCGTCGCGAACTACATCCAGCGCCGCCTGATTAGCCGCATCTAAATTTGCTGGATTGTTTGCTGATTTAGGTCGCCTACTTTAACATGAAAGTAAATATTTTAAGTGAATGATGAAATGCTGATAATCAGTTGTCAGTGGGGCCGAATCTTTAATTTTCTAATGTGTACAGTTTATTTTAAATGAATCTTTAACTTAAAGGAATATCCGATTCGCACTGTTAATCATCAGTTGATGGGCGACGAATCGCGGCAGCGTTGCAGTTTGCAACGCGATCCGCCTCATTTCGACAGCTTTATTCAGTTCTTGCCTGACGTTAATTATGACAAAGTGAGAGAAAGCTTTCAGTTAGCACATTTATGCTGCTCAGACGGCGCTGAATGTAATTCGCGACGCAACGCGCTTTCCGCAGGCAAGTCAGTTTGTTTCTTACCAATAAGACGGTAATAACGATAGACAAAGTGATGTTTGTTTGCACTCATCTCGAAAGAAACGAATAACGTTATTAGAAAATTTTATCCTACTTACATGTTGTTAATTTTATTCTTTATTGTTCGTTTATAAGCGTAATAAATTTAATGTATTTAGAAAACAAAAATTGTTTATTTGCAGTTTGCATAGTCATGTTGCTCGACAAAAATGTAAAATATTAAAATTCTGTTTGTAAAATATTAATCAAACAAAAATATTCGATCAACATTCTATAAAAAATTAAAAAAAAGCGTTTTCAAAGGTGACAAATAATTGATTCTGTTTAATTGAGGAAAAAATAGATAACATAGTGCAACAAAACTTTAACAATTTTATGTTTATCTGAATATTTTGATGTTTCTTTATTAATTTTGCTGTGAGGATTTCAAAATTGTCAATATATATATATTTTTTTTTAGCATAGCATCAATAGTTTAGCCATAATTTATGCTACTCCAAAAGCCATGCACTGGCCGGATTGGCCGCGTGGAAACGCTTCGGCTTTCCACTCTGGAGGACCCAAGTTCGAATCTCGGGTCCCACCCCTTGAAAATATTTATCATGGGGTCCGGACCCGGCACGTCGATCCCCGTCCTCCACAATCCGGCTGACCCTCCGCAGGAGTGGGCAGCTTGTGGAAGGGCTTGTTTCACCCCACCACATAGTATTCTTCCAGAATGGAATGTGGTGTCATCTGTTGACCAAAAAAAAGCCATGCACTTGTATAATTATAATATACGGCATGTATTACAATGCATTAGGTATGGGATGTAACATACAACGATGTAATATGATTGGGATGTAAGAGTACAAATAATGAATAGTATCAATACACAGCATGAATTGAAACATGTTGTATCTTAAAAACAAATCTTCAAAAGTAAATTTGGATAGCCTTTACCTCTTATAAACAATATTATCATTGCGTAGTAAATTCCGGATGTAGTCTCCATAATGGTTTCATTCTTTCTTCCTTGATACCTCTTTTCCATATTTTGCATCTCTTGTTGAACTTTTCTCCATTATTATTTATTAATTTTTATCTGTACGTGATCGATTTGCAGCTGGGATGCAATAAGGTCCACTTGTTCAAAGAGAAATCAAAAGTTTTGCATTTTATTTTGTTAGCTCCAAATCTTTTATTAAATCACCTAGTTGCTATTGATCTGGAAAATGTTCCTGAATAGTACTAGTTGGAATTCCATATTTTGTTTTTTTTTTTTCACAATCATCACCGGAGAGGATATCATCTACAGTGTCCATATATTTCAGTAGAACTTCCCATTCCGTATATGGAATGGGCTACTAGTTGGAATTCCATATCTTGGTTTTTTTCACAATCATCACCGGAGAAGATATCATCTACAGTGTCCATATATTTCAGTAGAACTTCCCATTCCGTATATGGAATGGGAAGTTCATCGTAATATGGAATTGGTGCAGTAGACGATAGCATCTTGGAATATGCAATGTCATTACGGTCTCTAAGCATTTTGTATTTGGAAATATTATCACATAAAAGAAACAGTCATCAAAATGGCTCTAGTTTCCTCCAAATTCGAGGAATAGCAAATAGCATTGATTTCCTTGCAGCACGAAGTTAACCTCCCAACATTATTATGGTAGTTGCAAGTTGGAAACCTGCAATTACCGTAACAAAAATGACATGACATGCAAAAAAACGCAGGTAAACATAATATTTCCTGTGAAAAATGCAGGAAATTTTATGTTGCATATAATTTGAGTTTTATAAGTATGTTCGGGAAAATATAATATTTTTTTGCCATATATACATGCCTTGTTTTAATGCTACATCATGCCTTGTTATGAAAGGTTCCATATATCATGCCTTACTGTGGGAGGTTCACATGTCGAAAATGACATATGAACCTCCCATATTTTTGTTATGGTATAAAAATATGTTATGGTAACAAAAATGTGTTGTGGATGCTATATTGGTTGTTAGGACCAATATAGCATCCACAATGCATGATAGAAAGAATCTGAGGAGAGCTTACAACCTTTTGTCATGGCCACGTAACAAAAATAAATGACAGTATATTAATAAAAAAACAAAACTAAGATAACTAAAACAGTTTTAATGATAATAAAAAACTAAGATCACTATTGGAATCAAGGCATCTGAATTGCATAAGAAATGTTACAAAAGTCAACATAAATAATTCTTGTGTTATACAGTATAATGAATAGCAACCGTCCAAATAATGATAATGTAAAAATTGAAATATTTATGCTTAATGTATCATATATATTAATAGTCAAACGTGGCTGGATGACTGGATGTCCCTTTTTCAGTCGAACAACTGTACCGATTTCTATAAGTATGGAATCGTTAGAAAGGTCTAATATTCGGATGTCTGCGACAGCTAAAATTATTTGTTATTATTAATAATTTACAAATTAAAGAATAAAAATTAAAAATTATTTGTTATTATTAATAATTTAAAAATTAAAGAATAAAAATTTATTGAAATTGTAGTTCCTCTAAAAAGACATAATTCCAGATGGCGCTGTAACGTAATAATGGATGCCATTTTTGATTCTTCTCAATGATGTTGGGATTCCCTATACGAGTTCGGAGGTGTATTTCGTCGTTTTATACAGTATATTAAATTAAATCACAAGATTATATTTCCACTCATTTGTATGAGCGGGTAATTTCTAGTTTTCATTAATAATAATTAGAAAAGTATTAAAATATTAGTGACGTCTTCAATTTTAAAAATTAAAAATAAATAAATCGTATCGATTCCATAAAAATTCTTTTCTGTACTGTTTACATTTTACTAAAATGCTCTTATTAGAATTTGCATCTCTTAATAAAGAAAATTTCTATTTTGTTGTGATATTGGCTTAAAAATTTTCTTTCTTCATGATACTAGCATATTTATTTTTCTATTTGCAATCACTATCTTATTTATATATTTTTTTAGAAATCAAAATCAAAAATGGTTAAAAATTTTCATAATTTTTAACCATTAATGATTGTGTATATTCTATATACACAATATATATTCTATATAGAAGTTTCAAAATATAATATAATACTTGTATATATATATATTTTATAGAAAGCAGGATGTTTTTGTTCTTAATCGAAATACTGAAAGTTGTTTATCCATACTTAATTAAACTTTTGAGTACAGTAGTCAAGGTAGAGGCTAGAGAATCAATTCTTTCAAGTTTTATAGAAAGCATGATGTTTTTGTTCTTAATCGAAATACTGAAAGTTGTTTATCCATATTTAATTAAACTTTTGAGTACAGTAGTCAAGGTAGAGGCTAGAGAATCAATTCTTTCAAGTCGAACTTAGGCGCTTGAACTCTTTGTAATTTATTAATTTAAACAAAATAAAACTCCCTTCGGATAGGGATACTAACACATTGATTTGTTTTTGTTATAACTTCCAATTTTATTTGGAATCTGTGTTTTTAGACTGTACTTCCATTTCTATGGAGATAACTTTGATTACTGTTGTGTCCATCATGAACTTCATAACAGGAGACGAAAGCCATTTGATAATCTGACGAATCACTTGATCTTCGATTATCAAAGACGATCGGAAAGAAAATTTGCAATTAGGAACCGGAAAAATGAAGTAATAAGATTCGATTTTGATCATTTCCAAGTTCAAAAAAGAGAAAAATCGAATAATAATGGAAGAGTCACGTGCTCGATCCATCACTTTTTTTTTTTTTATTACTTCATTTATTCAAACTACGGTATGAAAGAATTATGTAGGATTTTGGCAAAAGAATATTTATTCAGCATCAATATGTCATTCTCTATATCATTATTTGTCATTCAGCTCTTCTATATATTATAACCGCACTCAATTTTTCTTTCTGTTCTATAACTTTGCTACTAGATGGAACTAAGCGTTAAAACAAGGCGCAATATATGGCAAGAAAGTATTGTATTTTCCCGAACACACATAAAACTCAATTTATATGCAACATAAAATTTCCTGCTTTTTTTTTTTTTTTGGTGAAATTTGATGATCCTCTTAAAAATTTTCTCTGATTTTGCATAAAAAAAGAAAAAAAAATACATGAAATATTAAAAAAACAGGAATTACATTACATAAGTTACAAATATTCTTTTTATTCAAAATAAATCATCCAAAAAGCAAAGCGTGATTTATGACTTTGTATATATATATATATTGCATTTTAGAAACCTATATATATTGCATTATTACTCCTATGTCCTATATATATATATATACACTGTACAATGTATATAAATTAATTACAATATTTAAGGTACTTACTGTCCAGTATCAGCTACTATATGTATGTCAAGCTGTTACGGTGGAGAATGTAGTAGATTTTTAACGATATATGACATAGGGAGAGAGGAAGTCATGCAAATTATGACATCACACATCTATTTATAATTTTAAATTGTATGATTAATTACTTTTATAAAATATAAAATGTGTTGTATCCTTAATTGTTCGAAAAATAAAGATTAATCTAGCATATCTAGAGATACATTTGTTACAATATGTAAGGTTACATCTATTGTAATTCTAAGATATTTATATCCAGTCATTTGAAGGCTTATTTGAAAGTTAAAAAAATATACGAAAATTGAAGACAAATTTTTATGTAGAAGAAGAGGAAGTCTTCATATTTATGACAAAAATAAGGTAGGAAATTTTATGTTGCATTTAAACTGTGTTTGATAAGTGTGCTCTCGAAAAATACGATATAAACATCAGGGTGAAGAAAAATTTCATCGTAAAATTTTGTGCATTGAGGGATGACCTCGAAACAAGTCGAAAATGTCTAATGAACATATAGTCTAAATGGCACGATTTTCTCTTTAAAGCTATAAATCTTATATAAGAGTTATAACCCTTTAAAGCTAGCCAATCATGATCGAGTGCACAAAGCGTCAAGATGCGTCGCGTTGCCAAGACGCGTCGCATTGTATCGTTTGCCTTCTTACTACCAGGTAGTAAATACAGGTAGGAGAGCAACGCAATGCGACGCGTCGTGCTGCTTTGTTTACTTGACGATGATTGGCTAGTTTTAAAAGGTTATAAGTCGAAAACGGTGCCATTTAGACCATATGTTCATTTTCGACTTGTTTCGAAGTCCCCAATCAGTACACAAAATTTTACGACCAAGTTTTTCTTACGTTAAATATATTGTTAAGCATAGGTAAGATGGCGGACTTCCGGTAAAGAAAATCAACTTATCAATTAATTTTATTTTAATTAAAGTTTTTTAATATTAAATACCTCTCTCTGACACTCGTAATATTAAATACCTCTCTTTCTGTCTTTGACTACCTCGCCTTTCCGCCGCGCCGCGCCGCGCCACATATTAAACGATGACATTATGTGATCATATTATCCTATAGTATGCATTATTTGATAATATGATGAAATAGATGCTAATATCATTCACATGAATATTAATATCTACTTTATCGAGCACGAAAAAAAAACGACAGGCAGTAAAGCGCGCTAATACGCGACAAATTATTCATCGACGCGTCGCACTAGGATCAGAGGCGAAACGGGAGGCAGTCGAAGTAGAATCCTACTACTTCCCCCGACTTTGTATTTTTTATATTTCCTAATAATGTATTTTTATAAATAACTTATTAAAAATTCGTATAAATTCTTCGATAAAAAAATTTTTGATTTATTCGTTTTTTTTATCGCGATCTAGATCGTTTAATTTCCATTTTACAAAAAAAAAACAATCTTTGAATAATTACCATTTTATTAAATTTTTATCGATTATTTTAAAATCGTTACGTTAAATATGGTAAATAACATAATATTTTAGAAAATTTATTTATTTATTTTTAAATAATATGTTTATAGATAAAAATTTTTATTTTTTTTTAATTTTTAAATTTTTTTTAATTTTTTTTTTTTAAAAATATAAAAGATAAAAATTTAAAATATTATTATAATTATTGCTATAAATATGAAAAAATCGATTCAACTGAAATCGATTTTCGGAGAGAGACAATTTTTATAATTTTTTCGTAAATAATATGCTTAATAAAAATTTGTTTGCATTGTATAAAATAAAAAAATACTGATTAATAAAAATCAAGAAGTCTTTATTTAAAATTATTTAATTAGAGGATTAAAATTTATTAAAAAAATATCAATGGATTTAATATCAAAACTGCAAAAGTTGAGAGGGTATGGCAATGGAATTTAAAAATATACTGGCTTAAGGATGTTGCTGGACCGTAATGATGGATTAAAGAGTTTTAATATATAGTAAAAAACAGGAATCTAAAAGTACATATGCACATCTTTACACCCTCCGGCTGCACAATTATCTACAAATAATACAAGGGCAACATTTTACTTTGAGTGTTGCCATTTGCCTATATATAAAGTTAACATTGATTAAAATACTTTGATATGCTGAAATATTCATGTTATTGATAACGTTTGCGATTATAATATAGTTCAATCGCCAGAGAAACTTGCAAACTGTAAACACTAGCACATTCATAACCAATGAGTAATTGGCAGCATTCAAAGTAAAATCATGCATTAATATAGTAAACTGATAGATTAACAAGTGCTTGAACTTTATACATTACGCATTTATATTTAAAACTGTTGCTAGGTAACTCTCGAGAGATGAGATAATTTTTATAAAATTGTAATTGATTCAGAGAGGTCGCTAAGATCAGGAAACAAACCCCTGGCAATACTCGGAAAACTTTTCTATACGTTATCTTTTTGTGTTGGACATCGACTACAAAGCACGTTGACAAATAAATTTTTTGTTGGTTATAGTCTTAATCCGTTCAATATCAACAAAATCGACATTAAAATCTAATCAGCATCCGATTAGATTTTAATGTCGGTTTGTTTGCAGAGATTTTTCCGTTTTTGACCGTTAGTTCTTCCATAACGTTTATTTTAATTTGTTGAAGGTAAGTACATTTTCCACTCATCTTTTTTTCTGCTCTTCAATCTTCTTATGTGTTAAATTTGTCTTTTAAATGTTTTAATAAACACAAACAAATATAGAATAGAATATTATGGATGTTCGAAAGCGCTCTTTAGTACAATTGTCGTCTTACGGAAGCACGGCGAAAGTGGTACATATCGAAAGGGGCGGCTGAAACACGTAAAAAAATCCCTAGTGAACCAAGGGTCAAAGATCAAACGTTTACGAGATATAGACCCGCAAAGTTCCATTTATTGCAAATGGCGCATGTGGTTTGGCGTTGTGCCTGGCGTCGCTGCGATCTACCACGCGACGCGTCCCGTTCCCGTGCTCCACTACCTATGCCGCCTAGATGCCTCTGTATCTCGTAAACGTTTGACCTTTGACTCTTGGTTCACTAGGGATTTTTTACGTGTTTAGGCCCCCCTTTCGATGTGTACCAGTTTCGCCGTGCTTCGATAAGGCGACAATTGTATCCGCTCTTTCATACTTGATTAGTCTATTAATTTAAATCGGATGAAGGGTAGGATTGCATACATTGCAAAGCCCGAAAAAAATAGTACCGATCTTTTAGGGGAGGTCGAGACAAGCAAAATATTCCCAATGAAGTAGTGTCAAAGGTCAAATATTAAAGAGATGTACAGGCATCTAAGTGGAATAGGTAATAATGCATGGGCACAAGACGCGTCGATATGCGCACAGTAGCGAGGCGAAGCACAGTCAAACCATACGCACCGTTTAACTTTCGGCCTGTATATCTTGTTAACCTTTGACCTTTGAATCCTAGTTCACTAGAGCTATTTTTTGTGTCTCGACCTCCCATATCGATCGGTACCATTTTTTCGGGTTTTGCAATGTATGCAAACCGGAAAGAAGTGCATGTAACCCTCGTATAATACGGTAGATAGATTTCTAAAAAATGGCGTGTAACGTGAAACCTTGTTATATTAGACCTGGAGCCAATACAAAACAGGGAGTTACATTCCAAAACCAATTAAAAACAAATAACTTTAATTCCACATAAAAAAAAATTTAATTTTTATCAAAGAATATTAATAACATGAAACATTAAGAAAAATTACAGGTTATCCCAAAAGTTATATAGCGACTGTCGTTATCTCTAGAGCTCAAAGTGATGCAGCGTTGACCACGGAAGAATGAATGTTTGCGATAACATGCAAGATCAATGGCATGAAATGCACCAAAATTAGAGAGAATTTTGCCAGATAAGATAAGAGATTACAACAGATAAGATTTATCCGTGAATTATAGATGAAATTTCAACCTACGCTGCATCTCTTTGAGCTCTGCAAGAGATACCGACATCGCCATGTGGAGATTGCTAACTGAACATCCCTACTGTTGTGTGGAACTTATTCGGAAATAAAGCTATTTTGTTATCTTAACCCCCTTTTCCTGTATTCCTATTAGTTTTCGAGATAGATAATAACTTTTCAGACACACTGTATATAAGACTCCCATAAAAATCAATATACATAAAAACAAAAGTAAAGAGCATACAGTCTTTGTGACATTTATTTAATAATTATATCTTCCTCACAGCTGTTTTAAAACGAGAATCTATTTTTTCCATTTTAAATCAGTTTTTACAAAATGATCCATATTTTGATAGAAGTTCAAAGGCAAGACGAAGTGTCATGGAGGCCATGTCTTGTTATCGACAATTGTTTGCTAAACGAAAGAAGGCAGACAACGTTAGATGAGTTCTTAAATAAAAAAACCAAAAAGTTCAAATGAGGAACATCACAAACATAAATTATTTATTCGTATATTTTTTATTTTCATAAATGATTTACGAATACAAATCGATATTAGTAATAAAAAATGCTTATAATTAACGTAATACAATAATAATAATACATGTTATGTATCATTTTTTATTTTATTTTGTATGTTTTTATTCACTGTCCTGTTTCACCTATACCATTATTTACATGTTAAAATAACTTCATTTAACGCTATTTCATTTAGCGCTTTGTTTTGTTGGAGCAGTATCCCCCGCATTAAACGGGGTCTTACTGTAAATGTAATTTTCTAACGCCCGGTTTCACCAACGAGGTTCAAATTAGAACAGAATTCAAATGGGCAGTCAAGGTCATTTTTCGTTTCACCAACGTCGTTCACGTTTGATCGATAGTTTAGTCCGAGATTAAACTGAACCGCCACTCTCGACCGTTCAAGCTACATTAACTCAGTTTATCCAACATGGCGGACAGCGATGGTGAAATGGACGATTTGTTCTTGACATTTCTCGAAACAGAAGTGAGGAGTAAACAAATATTAAGAGCAAAATTCTGACTGCGATTTTCTTTATTTACGATTTCAACGTTCGCCATATTTGTCTTTCCGAATGAAACGACCATGTGCTTGCGCTATGCAATATGGGAAAACAGTCACGTGTTTTCAATTGACCAATAGGGTTACCTTTTACAAATCTTTACAGAGTTCTACTGAACTGAACCTGAACTTGCTTGGTGTAACGCATTTCAGCTGAACTCTGGTTCAGTACTATGGATCAGTTTGATCGGAGGTTAGATGAACCTGAATTTGAACTTTGTTGGTGAAACCGGCCATAAATGTATTAAGTAAAAACCGTTTTGTAGAAGTATCGTTTATATGAGGATTTTTATAATCGTGTTAGAGCGAAACCGTGTTATTCGAGAGTTATCTGTACAGTTTTATTTAAATATTCATTCTTTTCTATTTTAGAATAGAATAAAACCGTTTTCTGTCTGTCAATGCACGATATCTTACGTAAATATTAACTGATTTAGATAAATTTCGCATATAGAATTGGAATCTGATGCTCTAGATTATTTAGCTGTTTTTAAAAATTAACGATGTTTGTGGATGGAAGAGCCTTTTAGGAAAGTATAAATAATTACTAACAATACAGTTATGATATACGATCTGAAATCAGAATAATGAAAAGGGTCATAAGCTCTTTTCGATCGAACCGATCATAATTAGCAAAGATCGGAAGAAACGGAGGAGATTTTTTTTATAGTAAAAACAGACTACAGCATATTCCCGATTAACAGGGGTATTCGGGAAATTAATTAACCCGGATAATCCATAAATCAATCTAAAAATTCGGAATTATGGACAATATGCATTTAATATTAAAAAATAAATAAGTTGCATTTATACGCACATTTAAATGCTCTGCTATTTATTGAAAAAGAAAAGAAGAAATCGGTTTATTTGCAAGAAGAAATTATTGCAATGAAGTATGCCTATTTGTAATTTTAATTTGGTTCTAATTTTTATCGCCAATTATTTAAGATACAACAAAAGAAATGAATCTAGCAATGTTTACATCGATAATTGAACGTCACTTCCGTGTTGAGAATTAACCCCGGATAATCGGGAGTATAACGTATTTCTTCCATACTGTTTATTTTTAAGGAGGACAGTAGAAAAATTTAACATAATAATCATTATATATTCCCGTTCATCATATAAATGCAGCTGCGTGGAAGACATTTTTTTATTGATGCAATTTGCATATCATTATTTTGTTCATTAAACATTGATTAATGGTAATTTTGTGCTTTTTTTGCGTAATTAGAATCGGTTAAATTCTTATTTATTTATTTATTTTTACAGCTGATGAAAATTATGAACATCTGAAATCCTGAAGAATATTAGAAAACCGAAGAAAATTACGAAGTTAAAAGATAGCATATTATCCGTGGAATAAAATAAATTAAATATATACTTTATAAACATGCCGTTTTTCAAAAAAGTCATTTTTTCGAAGAAAAAGAATATTCCAAATATTATAACTAAGGAGTTACCATCTCCGCCGATTAGTTTTAGTAATGATACTGATATTACCAAAACCAAGAAAATAGATGATACAAGTGTGCGATCCACAATTACAAATGGATCAGTTGTAACTCCTAGCACTTCATGTGATCAAGTGGAAATGGGTTTAGATACTGTCTCTCTTAACAAATCGGCAGTTCTTATTAATAAAAATCAAAATGTCTCCGGTAAAAAACGAGATTTTCAATGTCAGACTTCAGAACCTGCGAGGAAAAAAGTGAGATTTGAAGAAAGAACCGAAACAAATAAAGATGATAAATTTGACGATGATTATCATTTTGTAATGAGCATTTTGCCATCGCTAAGAAAAATGGAAAAGTTGAACAAACTGAAAGTTCGAATGGAAATAATTGAAGTATTAACAAGAAAATTGGAAAATTCGACTCAAGAAAAACAGTCTTTTGAAGCAGTTGTTCCAAATTCTCCAAAATAATTCGTCATCGGAATCATCGTCAGTGGTAGAATATTTCGAAGTTGAAGAAAATCCACCTAAGATCTCATCAACCATCATTGACAGTTCAAGTTTAAAAAGTCCTCAAATTAAGTTTCTTTAGTAAAGAAAAATAAGTAGAAAAATAGAAGAATATTAAAATGTAGAAAAATATTAAAATTAATAAAAGTAATAGAAGAAACTAATGTAATAACTTTAATTATAAATAACAATTTTATTTGAAAACTTTCTCCTAACTGCATGACTGTGGCCAACATTCAACACCAAAGATAGTGTGGAAACGTTTTATTAGTATTGACAGGAGCTGCTCATTGATTTTAGCGACCTCTCCGACTCATTTTACAAAAAACTAACAACGCTCACTTCGCGAATGTTATCTAACAATAGTTTTTTTTCAAATTTTTAAAATTTCAGGGATTTTTTACTATGTAACATTACTTTTCTTGTATTTTATACACACAAACAAGATCACCAAATGTGATCTTGTTTGATCACAATGCTGGTGATCGTACAAGATTCATTCGAAAAGTAGGCTAAAAATTAAGGCCAGGAAATGATTTTTGACCATTTTTTAAATATTTAAATTTCCTGCTACATCTGAAACAAGTTATCTTCTAAAGGGAATTCTATTCAGTAAACTATCTATGATATAAATAGTCGTGATACAGTACAGGCGCTCCTCTAGTTATGAACATAATTCGTAAGTTTTGTTTGTAACTAAGTTACTGCTGTTATTTTGGTTCTAAAAGTACTGAAATAATTTTATATACTGTATAGTATAACATATTTTATAACTGGACTGATTAAAAGTTTCTTACTTCAGATTTTAATGAAAAGTTCCGAATATAAAGCGAGAAATATTTGATCTAATCTCCATCTTAAAATACTGCTGTAATATGTTAATTGCGTAATTTTACTTTATATTGTTGGCATTTTGCCATCATATTAGTTAAAATTATTGGAAAGCTTTTAAAATTTCGTGAAATTTGAAAATGAAATTTCACGTTCGTAAGTAGAGGAGCACATGTATTAGGTTAAATCAGAATAGAATTAAACTTTAATTTGAATAAATATTAGAATATATTTATTTATTATTTTTAAACTAAATTTGCATAGGTATTGTATGCGAATAAATTTAGGCTAATATGGACTAAAGTAAAAATAATGTATTGGCCGAGTGTTAAATCATCATTTGCGGCCTTGATGGTGTCCTGAAAGAGAAAAACAGATATGCATTAAGGCCGTGATACACTGAACGCGACGCGAAGCGAAGCAAAGATGACAGAAAAATTTGCATTCTTCGCTTTGCGTTGCACTGCGCCGCAGCCTGTCAACATTGCAGTCGATTTACTTCTCATGTTTCGTGGATTTGCAGATAGAGATCGTTTGCGGAGTGTGGTTTATTTGTTATTAGAAAGAAGTGATCGTATATTTTCGGTATTCTTTTAATCTCATGTGATATAGATATGATCTTTTTTGTACTTCTAAAACAAATTCTATATCTGAAGCCCAACTACATGATTGAACTTTCGTCATTTTCTAAATTTATAAAACATTCGTTTTTATTGCTTGATTGCTTCCTTCGCGTCTTGCCGCACCGTATTGTTCGCGCGTGCTGATTGGTCAAAATTCAACTTTTTCATCTCCTTTCGCGCGGCTACGCTCGTTAACTCGAGCAGCCGCACGGGAAAAGCTAGTCCAAGACACACTGTATGCGCGTAACCGCGCGAAGTTGCTTTCTTAAGCCTAGGAAAACACCGACACTTTTCTGCGCAGAACGTGTGACCGCGCGAAGTTGCTTTCTTATGCTTCGCTTCGCGTCTCGTTCGGCCTTTAGTCTCAGGCGCTCGCAAACTGTCGCGTAGCCACGATGAGCCTGCTAACAGCGCCCGCTCTAGCATTTATGACGCCTCGGACAAAAAGACAAATTGCCGCCCCTTAAACATATATTTTCTGAAAATATATAAGGGCATAGTTGTGGGAAGGGCATTATCGGGTTTTTTTTTTTTGAGCGAAATTTTGCTATTTGATATTGTAGTAATCTACTACAAGTTAATATCAGCCTATCGACATAGATAATGCACGATGAATGATGCTATTCCAGTATTTACATCGACCTTTACAAAAGTGTCACGTCTGAACAGCGCACACAATTTTGACAGTATCTTAAAAGTGCAATAATTCTTAAGATAACTTCAATTAGGAACTATTTTTTGTAAGTATGAAGAATATTGATTAAAGTTTATATTAAATAAACAATATTTTTTGACATTTCAAAATTTATTGAGAAAAATTCTGGCAAGCTCTTGCTACGTAAATATTGTTGCCTGGGGCAAGTGCAGATCAGCATTTTGGGATAATCGCGTATTAGGCTGCTCAATTTCATTTTTTGTGTTCTACAATTTAATCTGTTTATTAACTTTTTTTTCTAGCATATAACATGGTTCGCAGCTACGTTAGAAAAAACCAACAGGGGCGATTATTCAAAAGAAATGAACATCGTCGAGATGATGATTGATAAATGCAAAGATATCATTAAAATTTACATGTAAACAATTTTTTATTTGATAAAAACCTTTTGTCATATTAAATCACAAAATGTGTGCTTTGTTACTTTCAAACAAAGTTAAAAGTGATATAAAGTAAATAATGTGAGATGAGGTATAGTGAAATAAAACAATAATATACTTTCAAACAAAGTAAAAAGTGATATAAAGTAAATAATGTGAGATGAGGTATAGTGAAATAAAAAGCTCTTGCTACGTAAATATTGTTGCCTGGGGCAAGTGCAGATCAGCATTTTGGGATAATCGCGTATTAGGCTGCTCAATTTCATTTTTTGTGTTCTACAATTTAATCTGTTTATTAACTTTTTTTTCTAGCATATAACATGGTTCGCAGCTACGTTAGAAAAAACCAACAGGGGCGATTATTCAAAAGAAATGAACATCGTCGAGATGATGATTGATAAATGCAAAGATATCATTAAAATTTACATGTAAACAATTTTTTATTTGATAAAAACCTTTTGTCATATTAAATCACAAAATGTGTGCTTTGTTACTTTCAAACAAAGTAAAAAGTGATATAAAGTAAATAATGTGAGATGAGGTATAGTGAAATAAAACAATAATATAAAGTGATATAAGTACACAAGTTGTTATTAAACAACTTGTGTACTTACATCACTTTATATTATTGTTTTATTTCACTATACCTCATCTCGCATTTTAGAGTTCAATCCTTGTTTTTTTAACAAAGGATAACTCTAAAACGAAACAACCTATCTTAATGCGGTTAAAAGCATTTTATAACAAATTTGTTCATAATTCTGCTCTTCCCAAATATCGTGTGTAAATAAACTTGATAGCTTTTTTAACTTGCACGTACACTCTTACCCCGTTTCGGGTTAAGTGCGGAATAGCTAATATTTTGTACAATCTTGTAGCAAATTTAAAATTTTCAAGGTTGAATGAAACGGTAATAGCTGCGCAAGGCGATTGTTAACGACCCTGTTAAATATTTATACGATATGTTAAAATACTTGCGTTTAAAGATGAATGAAACGGTAATAGCTGCGCAAGGCGGTTGTTAACGACCCTGTTAAATATTTATACGATAGGTTAAAATACTTGCGTTTAAAGTCCAACTTTGCAAAAACCGCTCTGCACTTATCATTCCGCCTTAACTTTTATTTTAAATAAAAATCAAATGGTTTTAAATTATAATAAAAACATATATTTAGAAAGAAACGCGTAACATAAAATTAACAGTCAAGTAATACAAAACAGTAAAAGTTAAAATGTACCTGTAACTAATTACAAATTGTTAATCAGAATGCATTTTTTAATGCTACTACAGAAATGTATTATTGCACAATCAAATAAACAA